>KN840523.1:2130-105276 GCA_000832265.1 Phlebiopsis gigantea 11061_1 CR5-6
AAAATTCTGTACCCTTACCCTTACCCTCTGGACCCTTACCCTTAACCCTCCGAGGGTCTTGAAACCCTTGCCTATCACTATAGCTTCCTTACGGTGGGGTCTTTTTTTGTGCGATACTTCATCCGTTTGGGAGATAGGACACGGCGTTCGCGTCCGAGAAGATTTTTGGGACTGCCACACACTGCCATTCATCACAACTTTCCAGTCGCTCGGTACTTACCTGGCTTTTCATATCTCGAATGGTGCGTGATACACGTACTGTGACCTCCGTCGCCCGCCGTATCTCGATCCGCATGGACGGGCTGGAAAAATATACAGCACACGAATGATCTTTACTTGATGCATGCACTTTGTCTTACCCATGAAGTAGACTGAGCGGCCGACTCGCGCTTGCTCCTAACAGACACTCCAATGCCGAGAATCTTGAGTCTAGACAACGCCGACGACCGCCGACAGCCGTACTGCACTTCAACGTCGTGCTTGGCGGGAAAAAGACCCTATTTTATCCTATACTGACGGCTCAATCCCGAAATACATACGTCGTGGCGCGCGGATGTAGCGGGAGTGCCTCGGACGTTCAAGGATCCATGGACTCGTCCAGTGAACCAAGGAATCGTGGCGCCTATCAATTGATGCGCCTCGTAACGGGGCCGGCGCTCCATGCCATCCCGATTTCATCCGTGCCCCAACCCAAGCAAGCAACGTCGTCGAACAAGCGTGCCAGAGAGTAGCAGGTATTTCTTTGGCTATCAACCCTCTGTGGAGCATAGGAGGGCTGTCAGTGAAATTATTATCGTTCGCCCGTTCCTACCGGTATCGACAATATTCTACCATTAAGTACTGATTGCGTGCGTCCAGACTTACGATATAATTACAGTGGTCTTCTTTCCTCCTATCTTTTGGAATGTTTTACGCAGTGCTGTGAGCTGCTACAGCTTACTTAAAATCCTCTGCCAGATCATACTTTCCTCTACGTAGATGCGTACGCACTATTTTGCAGGCAGGCGTTCCGGATCCGTACCTCAGACATACATAAATCTATTTCTGTGTCGTTATGACGTAGGGTTACATAACGTACAGGCACCTACTCTGCACCGCTAGTCCTGACATCGTTGCGATCATCGCCGTGTTCTCTAATCTCGTAGGTACAAGGTCTAGAGCCTGAGTATCTGTGCCTGCGGGGAAAGCGCCGACATGAATCCGTAACGATCGAGATGCGTAGCTACACTACGTTGCTATCACCAGCGGCCTCACAAGTCGCAATGAGCTCTCGACAGCAATCCGTTCCATCCCCAGATTATATAAACATAGTACGTCAAATGTGACCGCTATGCTCCACCGCTTCTAGCGAATGACACGCGTCGATATAAATACGCGTCCGCCTGGCGTTGGTGGTATTTGTGAAACCATATGCGCCTGCGTCCTGTTAACCGCATAAATATCCATAGAAATTGCACCGGAGAAAGGTGTTCCATAAACACATGATTGCTATCCGCGTCGGGGACAACGCAGCCGCCGACGCGCAAAAGGGACGGGTAGCCTGCATGTTCGGCCGCTGTCTGCCCATACACTAAGCGGCCCCGCAGCCCTCGCTGATGTCGGTCGGCATACTCATATGTCGTCAGCGTTGACGGCCGTAAGTGGCCACAGTGGCGAGAGAAGCTCTGGTCGCGTGCGCTCATGAGCTCCTACGTATGTTCTCACGCGGCAGAAGAGCGACTCAGTGCCCGCTGTAACGGCGCAAGACGACAGCTGCGCGTCCGCCGCTGTGCAGGGCGATAACTCCGCATGTCGAAGACGACAAGGACTGCAGCGAGGGATGTGGTCGTGGTAACTACATGTTCGCTCGGCAGACAAATTCGCCTGGCGAATTTGACGAACGCCGGCGGATGCGGGGCATCGGCGGGGACAAGCCAATCAGAGTGCAAGGATAGCGGGGTAAGCGGCCGGAGGGTCGGGACATTCGGCGTAAAAGGACGGCTGCGATTGGCTTCGGTCTCCGGGTCCGATAGAATCACGTTGGGCATAAATTCGTCGGTGGGTCCGGTCGCTACCGGCGCGTCTTGATCCTCAACCTCTCATTTTCTCCCCTCGAGCTCGTCGACGTCCGCGGCGTCCACGACGATGTTCAACCTCGCAGGTAGAACAACGCACGCATGGAAGGCGGTCCAGCGGATGGCCGCTGGCATGGCCACCGTTGCGGAGCCCATTGGTGCCACGAAGGTCCCCATGTCGCTCCTCGAACCAAAAGCGTATATCAACTACCAACGCATCGAGGATAATCTCGCCGTCATCCGCGAGAGGTTCGTGGCTCAGTCTCCTTGACTCAATGGACAAGTGCTTTACAACTCACCATGCCGCGTAGGCTCCAGCGTCCCCTGACCCTCTCCGAGAAGATTCTTTACGGTCACTTGGACGACCCCGTCAACCAGGACATCGAGCGCGGTGTATCTTACCTGAAGCTGCGACCCGATGTGAGTTTGTAGCCCACCTGTAGCATATAATACTTTGTAACCGTTTTGTCCCCGCCCACAGCGTGTCGCCTGCCAGGATGCCACCGCACAGGTACGTCTGGCGCGTTGCCCTGCGCGTCTGTTTCTGACGTCACGACTACGCAGATGGCCATTCTCCAGTTCATGTCTGCGGGCATGGATACCGCTGCTGTCCCTACAACTGTTCACTGCGACCATCTTATTGAGGCTCAAATCGGCGGAGTGAAGGATCTGGAGCGCGCGAAGAATCTCAACAAGGAGGTATACGATTTCTTGGCTACTGCTACCGCGAAGGTGATATCTCCTCTATTCCTCCGCAGAAACGTGTTTCTCAAACTGTCGTTTGTCCTTAGTACGGTCTCGGTTTCTGGCGCCCTGGTTCTGGTATCATCCACCAGATTATCCTCGAGAACTACGCATTCCCGGGTGGTTTGATGATTGGTACCGACTCGCATACTCCGAACGCTGGTGGTCTCGGCATGATTGCTTGCGGTGTCGGTGGCGCCGATGCCGTTGATGTCATGGCTAACCTTCCCTGGGAGTTGAAGTGCCCGAAGGTCATCGGTGTCAACCTCACTGGCAAGCTCTCTGGCTGGACTTCCCCTAAGGGTATGTGCTTCTACGGTATGGGTATCCCTGATGCTCACGCAATCATCTAGATGTTATTCTCAAGGTCGCTGGTATTCTCACGGTTAAAGGAGGAACTGGTGCCATCGTTGAGTACACTGGTCCCGGTGTCGAGTCGCTCTCTTGCACTGGCATGGCTACGATCTGCAACATGGGTGCCGAAATCGGTGCTACTACATCTATGTTCCCTTTCAACAGCCGCATGGCCGATTACCTGAACGTTACCAAGCGTGGTGAAATCGCCGAGTACGCTAAGCGCTTCCAGCACAACCTGAAGCCTGATGAGGGTGCTGACTATGACCGGGTCATCGACATCGTACGCATTCCAATTTAAGTGTTGACCGCATGCTCATCATCGCTGTGACAGAACTTGTCCGAGCTCGAGCCTCATGTCAACGGACCCTTCACACCCGACTTGGCTACTCCGCTCTCTAAGTTCAAGGATGCTGTCAAGGAGAACAAGTGGCCCCAGGAACTCAAGGTCGCCCTCATCGGTTCTTGCACCAACTCCTCGTACGAAGACATGTCCCGCGCTGCTTCTATCGCTCGTGAGGCTCATGAGCACGGCCTGTCGACCAAGAGCAAGTTTACTATCACCCCTGGTTCCGAGCAGGTCCGTGCGACGATCGCCCGTGATGGCCAGATGGCAGCCTTCGAGGAGGTTGGCGGTCTCGTTCTCGCTAATGCTTGCGGTCCGTGCATCGGTCAATGGGACAGGCAGGATATCAAGAAGGGTGACGTCAACTCTAGTGAGTACATTGTAGCCGTCCGCGTATGAGCGCCCTTCAACTAACGCATGTCATAGTCATCACCTCGTACAACCGTAACTTTACTGGCCGTAACGACGCTAACCCCGCCACTCATGCGTTCGTCGCCTCCCCCGATATCGTCACCGCCATGGCTTTCGCTGGAGACCTGACCTTCAATCCCGTTACCGACACTCTCATTGGTGCTGATGGCAAGCCCTTCAAGTTCAGTGACCCGTCTGGCAAGGAACTCCCCCCTCTTGGCTTCGACCCCGGCGAGAACACCTACCAGGCTCCTCCCGCTGACCGTGCTAGCGTCCAGGTTGCCGTCAACCCTAAGTCCGACCGTCTCCAGCTCCTCAAGCCCTTCACTCCCTGGGACGGCAAGACACCCACTGATCTCCCGGTTCTTATCAAGGTTAAGGGCAAGTGCAGTATGTGTTCAGTTACCTCTACACAGATATTTGTGCTCACGGCCATTCTAAGCTACGGATCACATTTCTGCCGGCGGTCCTTGGCTGAAGTACCGTGGCCACCTGGAGAACATTTCTCGTGTGTACCAATTGAGGTTCAGCCGACACAGCAGATTCTAACAATGTTGTAGAGAACTGCTTGATCGGTGGTATCAACTCTGAGAACGGCGAGGCCAACAAGGTCAAGAACCAGATCACCGGCGAATATGGTGCTGTCCCCGCTACTGCTGCCTATTACCGCGACCGCGGTATCAAGTGGGTCGTTGTCGGTGACCACAACTATGGTGAAGGCTCGTCCCGTGAGCACGCTGCCCTCGAGCCCCGTTTCCTCGGCGGTCTCGCAATCATTACTCGCTCGTTCGCCCGTATCCACGAGACCAACCTGAAGAAGCAGGGTATGCTTGCGCTTACCTTTGCCAACCCTGACGACTACGACAAGGTCCGCCCAAGCGACAAGGTCGACATTCTCGGCCTCGAGTCGTTCACGCCCGGCAAGAACTTGACTTTGCTCTTGAAGCACGAGGACGGTTCTAAGGAGGAGATCTCTCTTGCTCACTCCTTCAACGAGGGCCAGATTGAATGGTTCAAGGCTGGTTCTGCCCTCAACTTGGTAGGCTCTGAAAATCTTTGCCTGTGGTTTCGACTAATCTTTGTTTGCGTAGATGGCCAAGCACGCCAAGAAGTAAATCAGCTACAAGATCTGAAAGCACGCTGGATTGCGTTCCGGAGCTGCGACTAGACCTCACCTCGAGGCACGACAGTCCGCTCCGTCACTGTGCAAATACTAGTCGACCGCTTGGTTGTTCACCCTTTGGCTGCGACTACCTATACGTATCCTCGTAATTCCGAGCCTCTATGCTGTGTCTTCCTCCGTGTCATGATAGATCACGTCGGGCCTGCTATGATCATTTCCCATATCCGTAGTCGTCTTTTCCATCGCTGTCCCTTTTTTCTCCTGTGTATTTTTCGTGTACCGAGCTCTCGTCGAGGCGAATGCAAAATGATTACCCGGACTGCATCGAGACGTGAACTGGTCCGCGCTGGTAACCTGTGGATGTGGTGGTGATAAGCTCGCTAGAGTTGCTACAGCTGCAGGTTCGATGAGATGTGCTCCGGATCCGAGTCGCGACTCGCGCTAAAACTTCAAGCCTCGCCGTGGCGCCCATATCCTAGCTTGTGCTCAGTCGTCGTTGTGATAAGTCGTCAGGATGCCCTTGCCTTTCGCAATCCAGGATGACTCTGCCTTTCGCAATTCGCAATGGCTCGGAGAAGGCCTTCCGAGTCCGAAACTCGTAGACGGTTATCGGGGGGATGAGGGTACCATGAACATTTATATTCCTTACGAGTAGTCTGAGCCCCCGTCCTACCATTTGACGGCCAAAGACACCCAAGTCTACGGCGTGTCGCAGCCTGTAACCTTTTTTGCATTCCCCTACGAACCTGTACAGTTATGAGCACTGGTATGTGACCATTTTTAAAACCGGCTATCGACTGTGCTTACTCACATGCGACTGTAGATGCTGAGGGGCTCACCAACCCCACTGTAGACACGCAGCAGATCTGTGTGATAGGAGCGGGGCCATCCGGTCTCGGTGCACTCAAGGTCATCAGAGACGCTCACCAGTACAAGGAAGGCCTCTGGGAGGCGGTGGCCTTCGAGGCGCGGGATGACATAGGGGGAGTATGGTACGTCTGTGGTGAACTTTGTGTTGGTATTGCTCGCCAATCCGAAGCCTGTTTGACGCCAGGGTGCCCGCTCTTGCAGTCGACGATCCTCCTCTTACGCCTTTGTACGATTCTCTTACCACCAACGTACCTCACCCTATCATGGCATATCCATCATATCCCTTTCCTCCTGGCACACTCCTGTATCCGCCTGCAGCAGCCGTACTTGAATATTTCAAGTCATACGCTACTCACTTCGATCTCAACAAATACGTTAAGCTCAACACTACCGTTCGCCTCGTAGATTGGGATCCGGAGCTGTCTAAATGGCGTGTAAAAACAAGTCCGACCAACGCTTCGCCCACCGATTCCGTCGAAGAATCACTCTTTGACCTCGTCATCATCGCGAATGGTCACTACAGGGTGCCGTACTATCCACCTACTCTGGGGCTTTCTGCTTGGGTCGAGAGCGGCAAAGCTGTACACACTGCCTGGTATCGGCATGCTAGCTACGCTGGAGATACAGTCTTAGTCGTCGGACGAGGGCCCAGTGGGATCGACGTCGCCGACGAGATGAGCGCAGTTAGCAAGACTCTCATCCACTCGTACCCGGAGGCCACTACCGGCACGGATGCGAACGGCGGGGCACTCAAGCTGCGGCCGCGCATCGTCGAATTCCTGGACCCAGCGGAGGGCACAGTCCGTTTCGAGGATGGGACGACCGAGACGGGGATCGACCACTGCATTCTTGCGACGGGCTACGAGTACTCGCTGCCGTTTCTGCCTCCACACCTACTGGAGCACTCCCTCCCTCCGAAATTCCCACCGATCCCGGCGAAGCTGTACAACTCCAGGTTTCACATCTTCCCTCTTGCGAAGCAGATGTTCCCCTTCACCTCATCCTTCCCGCCATCTAGACTCTGCATTATCAACCTACCATACAAAGCCCTCCCGCTCCCACTTGCCGAGGTGCAGACCCGAGCGGCGCTCAAGGTCTTTGTAGATCCACAAGCTCTCGATCCTGCGACCGAAGCGGCCGAGATCGTAGCCCGCTACGAAAAGCTGCACGCTCAAGCGGGAGGCAACGAAATCTCGATTTCTCGGCTATGGCACGAGATGGAGCACGAACAGTTTGAGTACACTGACAGTCTACATCGATTCGCCGGCGGCGAGTACGCAGGCGAGGAGTGGCAGGTACCGGACTGGGTCCTCGAGGCGTGGGCCAACAAGGACACGATACGGGCGGAGTGGAAGGATTTGGTAAAAATCGGCGAAGCAGAAAAGTGGGTAGAGGGCGTCGGTAAATCTGGGGGGAAAGCGGCAGAACAAGAGTGGGTAGAGGTGATGAGGAGATTGGTGCAGAGAGCGAAGGATCGCCAAGCTGCAGCGTTGACGGCCACTACGTAGACGAATAGAGTACTTATAGATTTATCTCACTCTCAATTAAACAAAGTAAACCGTTTATATACAGCCGCAGGATTCCTTCTCATAAGTATGTCACCTTCACTCGCCAGCTTTCCCGCCCGCCCGGCGCCGTCCGTGCGCCACAAAGCCGGCGCTTACTGTGAGACGAGCGGCTGACGTCCGGACGAAAGAAAAATTAGCCATGGCTTTCCCTCGCAAAGACTCAGAGAAATATGAGGTTCAAGTACATGGCATCGCTATTCAGCTGGTATTTACACTAGAATTGACCAAACGTGCCATTTATAAAGCTTCCACCGACTCCCGAACCGCTGCTGCAGAGCCTCCTCTTCTATGCGTGCGACTCGATACAGACGAATATAGGTAACTCCCAAAGCAACTACAGCAAGTGCCAGCCCAGATTTTCTCCAAGCAACCTTGGATAAAATGGGGCTTATGTAAGCGATGACATATGGAAAGTGGTGGGAAAAGAGGGACTTCATAGCATCGATCGATGTGACGAGGGGCGTGATGGAAGAGTTGTAAAACATGATAGATCCAACACCACCAAAAAGAAAGTTAGAGTACATGGGATGCCGGACGTATCCGTACGGTCCGTCAGCGACGAGTTCATGACTTGGTCGGAGGGAGTACGTCGTTTCTCCTGCATCACCAGTGTCGTCGGTCCGGGGTTCCATTATTCTGCGCCTGGAGAGCGCCATTGAGTCGACAATAGAAGGCGGCACATGAAGAGGTCGCTGAAATGTCAACGAGAGAGGGAGCACTGGGAAGTGAGAATAGCGACCCAGGGTAAGTCGTGAGATTACTTGGGTCACTGCAGAGGCTGCTAATATTGAAAGCCCGACCACAGCCGAAATTGGGAGTGCATCCGCACCACCAAGCGAGGGGCATGCGAGGAGTTTGTAGGAGGAAGGATCCAGTAGCCCGTATGCTACTGTGAGCTCTAGCGCGGTGCTGCACCACACTACAGTCTAATTGTCAGATTAGTGCTGGGGACACCGCTGAGTTGTAGCGCCATTCATACCTTCCAAGCAGGAATTACCCAGAACCATCTCGGGCGATACAAAGCATTATGCAACCCTTTAGCCACCGGGACCGTGGCCTCGATAGCAGCAAGCTGCGGGAAGGGTATCGATAATGCAAGCTGATTTGCCGTCGCTGCAGCGAGAAAGAAAGACGTCCTTGCTGTCCCTGGCAGGTAGAGCATCGACAGGAATATTGCTGTCTACGACCCAGTAGCAGTCCACGAATGCGTACTCAAGCCTGACACTGGGGCGAGAGGGAAGTTGAAGTCGATGTTGACTTATATTTGGCGTCGTGACGATGCTCGGTCGACCCGTGGGAATATGCCGTCATTTTACAAGATGGCCAAGCTTCGTACAGCACATTATTACAAAGCTACCCAAGATTACTGGAAGATTACAGACTACATGTATACTACAGTATCAATACAGACCTGGTCCAAAGAGCGTTCAAATACTCGGAGTTCGGAGATGTCCATACATACAGTACTACTTACTAGTAAGGGCTTGCAACGACGGTCAAGGGCACGAACAACACTTGGAGATACGGCTCAGGGCCAGCCTGGAGTACATTTAGCGTTCGGAATTATCAAGTGTGCAAAGTAGTAGGACTTACGCCAATGAGATTGAGGTGAGTTCCAATCAGAGCCACTTGCTCGCCGGCAGTGAGTGTGGGCGGAATTTCAACCGAGAAGTTCTGGTACTGAGGTTTTCCCTTGATAGGGTCCTCGGGATGATACTGTGGGTTGTATGGCCCATTGTAGAGGATATTTCCGAGGATACTTGACGGATCATACTGGGGGCTGGTACAGCCATAGGCGGGGCAGCGAGCAATGGACAGGACCAAGGCTACTTCGGTCGAAGGCGACAAGGCGTTCTGTGCAGAAATTCGGATAAGCCACACACCATTATTTTATCTTCAGAGCAAGTACTCACGGGTTTATCGACCTCCACAGTTATCCACTCGCCAGGGAAAATGGTGGAGTTCCCAGGTGGGGCGGATATCGCAACGTTCTGCGCGAGGCAGGCAGCAACGAGAGAGGCAAGAACGGCGAAGACCTTCATCGTTTAATAGATGTGCAGGGGGTTGAATGGAGTATCGGCTGAATGCCCTCTGTAGCGTCTGGCATGACGCCGTTAATATAGACTTCCAAAAATTGACGCCGCCGGGTCGCCCATTGGCGCCATTGCTGTACATACAGCATGATGAATGATGAGGCGTGAGGAATGAAAGGGAGCGGCGAAGCAGGGCCGATGAGGCAGGTCGCGTAGCGGATACAGCCAACCTGGAAGGTCCTAGTCAATGGCTTTGGCACACGGGGCAACGAGTTGGCCCCACGTGCTGGCGAAGGAAAGCCCATTGTGTAAATGCCGCCCGTGGTATAACACAGGAAGCATACGCATTACCCGCACGCCCAACCGGGGCTCAGTAAGAATCATGACCCCTCTTGCGGAGCCGTCCTCCGAGGCTCCGACGGTCATTATTAACCGCTGATATTGCATAATGCAGTGGTCGTTTCGTAGGTAAGTACTTGAAGGATGCTGCAATGACTAGTGAGTATTTTGCACGGGTTATACTCAGATCTCGAAGCAGCCGAAAGATCGACGCAAATGGCGATGTCCCATTCGATGAACTGGATGCCTTGATCTTGAACGCTGAACGTTCAATTCTGGTGTATGATCTGTCGTGAACTGCCTCAATGATGACTGAGATGTTTCGCGGGGCGCCGTTTGCTTTAGTTGACTAATACCAGGGATTGCACGTCTGTGAATGGCTCGTGGGAATGCGCATGTGCTTTCCGCCGCCGCGGTGCTGGCGAGCTGGAGGGCGGAGTAAGGGCAATTTCCGGTGCATCGTTCTCTTGAAACAGTTCCATTTGATCGACCTTCAAACTAATAAGAATTAGGCTTTCTTGTGCGCATTTCTAGGTACTGTACGCTGCCTGCGCAGCAAATACACGGCGCATGCGCTCGCAATATCTGTATCAAACGACTAATCTTGAGCTTACCGAGTAGCCTCGCATGTCTCTAGCTTTGCACGCACCTACTCACCTATGCAACATTCCTTCATTGTCCAATACAGTAGTACAGTGTTCCTACTACATTCTTCTCCGACTTGGAAGCAAGTACTTAGCTTTCAATTATCGGAAACATTGGCTGGCCGTACTCACTACTCACCCGAGGCTTATTGCTGCATCATCGTTGTGTACGTCCGCTTTGATTTTAATACGACAGCAGTACAGCGAAGGATTGTTTGTGCTGAGCTCGAGAGCAAACAACGTCACGGTTGTGCGGACGTGTCCGAATCTGTGGCTGAGATTAGCGGGCTTTAATCTGGGCATGAATAATTTTGATTGCAGATTCGAATGAGCCTCGGAAATGGTCTCCGCCCGCAGCGGAGATGACTGGCTGCCGCTTCCGTTGCCCAGAGCTTGGTCTCTCGCCCAGCATGAGAAGTTAGGGGTCCATTCAGGCTCTACAGACATCTGGGCCTCCTCTCTTGCTGAAGATGTCGGGAGTACACAGCACCCGCCCTCCAGACCTCCGCCTGAGCCCGTCTCGGTCCGGGATGGGCCCTTCAGGTGGCTCGGCCCAAAGACATGTGTGTGGAGCGTAAGCACCCATGGTTCACAGGGACGGGATCCACACAAGCTGGGCCCCTATAGCCTGCGCTCTCGGCCGATGGAAGAAGATATATAGGTTTGCGCGATTGCGTCGAGGGTCACCAAGTTTCTCAACACCTCACTACTTCAGCATCACTCCTATATATCATGCCAAACCCCAAGCACCTCACAGAACGCATTTTCCAGTCACCCTCAAAGTACATTCAAGGTCCTAATGCCATCAAAAACGCTGCTAAGTACCTCGATGCCATGGGTCGATCCCCCTTGTTGGCAGTAGATGATCTGGTCTATGACATCGGTGCGTTCCTCAAATATACACTTTCAAGCTCAAACACTAATTCCGCCATGTGCCAATAGCGGGCAAGGGCCTGGTAGAAGCCCTTGAGAAAGCCCAGTTCAAAGTTACAAGAGGTCGTTTTGGTGGTGAGGCGTCCACCCAAGAGATCAACCGCCTCGTGACGCTGGGCCGCGAATCGCAAGCCGATTTTGTGATCGCACTCGGCGGAGGCAAGGTCATCGATAGTGCGAAAAACGTCGCCGACATCCTCAAAGTCCCCGTTGCCGTCCTACCTACCACCGCGTCGACTGACGCGCCCTGTTCCGCACTGTCCGTCATCTACACCGATGGCGGTGAATTCGAAAAGTACACATTCTATGACAAGAACCCGAACCTCGTCCTCGTCGACACGAGCGTCGTCGTCAAGGCTCCCGCCCGCTTCCTCGCAGCCGGCATCGGCGATGCTATCGCTACGAACATCGAGGCGCGCCAGGCCAAGTACAGCGCGAACTTTGGCGGCCTGCTCCCTACAGACCTGTCCGAGGCCATCGGCGCCAAGTGCGAGGAAATCCTGTTCAAGTTTGGCAAGCAGGCGTACGAAGCGAACAAGGCACAGGCTCTGACGCCTGCCTTCGAGGCTGTCGTAGAGGCGAACACCCTCCTATCCGGCCTCGGCTTCGAATCCGGTGGCCTCGCTGCTGCGCATGCGGTATGTCGCGGTTTTGTTGCATGTCGATCTCGTCTAATGCCGTTGTCGTGTCACAGATCCACAACGGATTCACCGCCATCCATGCCATGCACGGACTTATGCACGGCGAGAAAGGTGCGTAGAGCGCAGTCATCGATGACGCAATACTAATCGTCACTCCGCAGTCGCCTTCGGTGTAGTATCCCAACTCATACTCAACGGAGCGGATACGGCCGAGCTCGACCGCTACATCGGGCTCATGCTGTCCGTCGACCTGCCCGTCACGTTCGAGCAGCTCGGCATCCCGAACGTCACCGACGAGGAGCTCCGCGCCGTCGCGCATCTTTCCTGCGCTCCCGGCGAGACTATCTGGAATATGGAGACAGCGATCAACGAGGACATCGTCTTCAATGCGATCAAGGGCGCGAACGCCGCCTCTGTCAGTTACATCAAGCGTACGGGATTCAAGAAAGAGTAATAACACCAGGAAAGCAGTATTTACAGGAGATTGCGAAAAATAAAAATGTAGATGTACGTCAGGACACCCCATGGACCCTTTGTAAAGTACATACATGTAAAACCAGCAAGTTAGCAAGAAATGTTGAAATCGTCCTAACTGCACTGTAGCCTGGATGACGTAATAGTTGAAGGCAAGACTTGGACAGAACAAACAAGCCGAACAAATTCGCTTTTTGAAGATTGTTGTGCAAGCGACTGTAATGGCGAGTATGTAAAGAGATGACTTGTAAGTAACACTTTGCTTACTTGGTAAGCACTTTTCGTTATCTTCGAAGCTCTTCATGAAAGATTTCCCCCTGATCATGCATGATGCACCTGAGCTGCATCAAGCGCATCACAGTTCTCAAATATTCTTTCCGACACTGCCTTCGTATGGCGCACCACCGGGCAGCCATCATGGACGCCAGCAGCTGACGTCGCAGCGAGAGAACGCGCCAGGTAAGCACGCGCAGCTGGCATCCCATGTCTGCCCAAAAAGGCTCGGGCTTGTAGGACGCTCGCGACAGCACTCGAACGTTAACGGCTCAACCGGGGCGACGCATAAGGCGCATCAAGGCCGGTTGGCCTTGAGGCTCGTTTGCGCCAAGTGCGCAGAACGCGTCTCGCCGTTTGCGAGGTGAAGAGGATCACTCGTTCGATTCGTTATGTCCGGTCCTCGCAACATGGATTGGCAAATGAACTAGATGTACGGTACGCGATCGCGCTTTGTCTGCACGGCCCGGGATGTCGTGACTGATAGGAACGTCTACCAGCGATAGAAATTCGACGACTTTGCCATCGGAGCTGCACGAGCTGACGCGTGCGGCACGGCAGGCCTAAAGACACCGCACCAAGCGTGGCCGACAAAGGAAACGGTAAACGAGGGCTCCGTTCAGTATGCGTCCGGTCTTTGCATGCAAGTAGCCGCCTGCCGACACCCGACGAGCACATTGAGCCTTGTAACCGTGCAGGTCGACGCTACACGGCTACTTCTGCGCTGATTTCACCCTGATATCGCCTTCGTATGGCGCACTGTGGAGGCCAGCAGCGGACGTCGCAGCGAAAGAATGCGTAAGCAGGCGGCAGCTGGCACCCCATGTCTGCCCGAAAGGCACGTACTCGAAGTCTTGAATAGCTCTCCTGACCGACCGGGGCGACGCATAACGCTCATCAATTGCAACGCTCATCATGCATCAAGGTCGGCTTTTGATGCTCGCTGCGCAGTGCGCAAAGTGCGCAGAACACATTTCGCCGTTTGCAGGGGGGAGGATCACTCGTTTGATTCCAAGAAGTGATGTCGGGTCCTCGCAGCATGGATTGACAAGCAATTGCATGAGCTAGATTCACGGTACGTGGTCGCGCAGTGACTGATACCAGCGACAGCAATTCGGCGACTTCGCCGTCAGAGCAGCACACGCTGACGAAACCCGTGAGGCACGGTAGACCCACTCGAGTGCGACCGACAAGGGGAACAGCGAACGAAGGCTCTGTCCAGACGGCGTCGGATCACGTATCACAAATTCGAGTCCATTTCTCCGCCGCATCAGGTCCGTCGCCTCATTGTCGTCTTTCTTGGGTTCATCAATTTACCAGACTTCGCGTTCTCTAGTTATATAAGCTTGGAGCTGCCCTGTTCTTGTAGCTCTCACAGCCAAGTGCCTTGCTTGTGTCGAATCGGTGTCCTGTACCTGTGCTGAATTAAAACATGAGCTTCAGTTGGACGGCGGTGAGCTTCATACCTCGGATTGTCTGCTTGTCCTCTGACGCGAATATCAGCTCGCATCTTCCCCTACTCTCTCGACAGTGCCCTGCTACAACGACCTGCAGTGCGCTAGACTGACGGTACGTCGTCTGGCGCAGACTTCCTAGTCGCATGTCCTTGAGCTTGGGCGCGAACCGTAGGTGCCGCTTCAGTACTCGGACCCCTCGGCGGGTGAGGCCCAGATCGCGCTCCTCATCGCGCCGTCGACCCTCTCCGCAGATGACCCCGAATACCGCGGCCCGCTGCTGCTGAACCCAGGTGCGTCGCCCTCCCTTCCTCTCGGCAAACCGCAGTCTCATGAGGCCGCCAGGCGGACCTGCCAGCTCGGGCGTCGAGTACCTGCTCGAATTAGGGACCTACTTCCGGGAGGTCATCGGGCCCCAATACGACCTCGTCGGCTTCGACCCGCGAGGTGAGTGCATATCCCGCTGCGAGTGTGCGCGGCCGCTCACGCGTCGTCCCTCGCAGGTGTCGGCGCCACCACGCCCTTGAGCGCGTTTCTCGACTCGCCGGTCGAGGCACTCGACCTCCTCGCAACGTACCCGCTAAGCCTGAACGAGTCAGCGTCGTCTTTCGGGCGCGCGTACGCGCTCGGGCGTATCATGAGCGACCTGGCGGAGCAGAGAAACAAGCTCGCGTTGGAGAGCGTGTCGACGCCCGCCGTTGCGATGGACATGCTTGCCATCTCGAGGGCATTTGGCTTCGAGAAGCTGAACTACTGGGGCGTCTCGTACGTTCTTCCTGTTGCCTTTTGCTCTGCAGGTGACTGACGAAAGGTGTTAGGTACGGATCCGTACTCGGAGCGACGTGCGTATTGCGTACGCCATGCGCACATTACAGACCACTCATCCTTTGTGCGTAGCTTCGCCGCAATGTTTCCAGACCGAGTCGGGCGTGTGATCATCGACGGAATCGTCAATTCACACGAGTGGTATGCCGGTAGGCCGTTGCATCTTTTCGCTTGCTACCACTGCACGTTATCATACCGTTGTAGGAATATACGACAGCTGGCTCGGGCACACCGAAGACGCGTTAACCTCCTACTACGACGCGTGCGTCGCCGCAGGTCCGGACCTATGCGCACTATACGCAAACTCTTCGTCCGCCATCCGCTCACGCGTCACCTCACTGCTAGACACGCTGCATACGGCCCCCGTCCCCGCCTCTCACAACGCCTCGAACCTCGGCGTCGTCGATGCCGGCCTCGTCCTCAACCGCCTCTTCCAGACGCTCTTCGAGCCGTTTTCGCTCGGACAGTCTTTTGCCGCGGCGCTCGTCGCGCTCGAAGCCGGCAATCCTCTGCCCGTCTACGAAGGCACCATTGCGTCGGTCATCGGCGGCTTGGACACGTGCGACGCCATCAAGACCGACTACTTCACCGCGGGCTTCATCGATACCTTTGCCCCGATAGCGTGCGGAGACAGTGTCGGGCGGGCTAGGCAGACGCTCGAAGACGCTCGGGCGGAGTACGACCGGCTCGTGGGGACGACGGGGTTCTGGAGCGTCTTATACGGGCTCTTTCGCGCACCTTGCTCGTAAGTCAGCCCGGGATGGGTATATGTCCATGCTGAAGGTATGCGACAGGACGTGGAACGTGACAGCGAAAGATACCTTCAACGGTACGCGGATTCGCACACGTGTGATCTCTGCAATGTTGATGATGGAGCAGGAACATTCACTACGAATACAAGCGAGCCCATTTTAGTGATCAGCAACACCCTCGGTACGTCTCGGACCTCTGAAGCATGAGTTTTACGCTGACGCAACATAGACCCCTCCACGCCCATCGACAGGTCTGTCCCGACTCGTAACTCACAGCGTGTAGCTAACCTCCCGCGCAGCGGCCGCAACATGTCTGCGGGCTTCACCGGCTCCGTGCTGCTCGAACAAAACTCCACCGGCGTACGCACCACCGTCCACTCACACCTTGCCCCTCCCCTCACCGTTCTCTGCAGCATACCTCCCTGTCGGGTTTCAGCACCTGCACCGCGCTCGCCATCCGCGCGTACTTTGCGTCCGGCACGCTCCCAGCGCCGCACACCGTCTGCCAGCCGGACACGCGCATCTTCGAGAGCCAGGGCAACTCGAGCGCCGCGGGCGGCGTGACGTTCCCTGCGGGCTCGGTCCTCAACCGGCGGGAGACGGCCGGGCTCGAGCGACCGGCGGCGTTCGAGGCGGCGGTGCGAGCGGTGCGGGACTCTCGCTTCTTGTCGCGCCATGCGTTCATGGGGCGGGTCCCGCGCGGAGCAGGGTGGCGGGCTTGACGGCGAACACGACCGGAAGAGAGCGCTGACGAGCAGCGAGCTCGGGTTGGTGGCGGGTGCGTGCTGTAACATGTGCTTGGAGTCGTGCTTTCGTACTAGCTGGACGACTTTCCGCGCGTCCTGATCTACTGTCGCCCGCCTATCTATATTCTGGTTCTCACAACATACCCCCAATTAACTGCTGCGATTACTTGTTGAGTTGTATGTTCATCTCAACCTCTGCAGTACTATACCGTAATGTTACTCTACACGTGCCTTAGGCTCCCTGTCTAGTATGTCCACAGTGCCCACAAGGCCGTGCGCACGACTCCCAGTCCAGTCCGCGCCTCGATCTACCGGCCCGCGGGCACGTCGCGCAGGAACGCAGGAACGCATGGAGTGGCCCTTCGACCTGTCAAGCGCGATGAGCTCACAGGCTTCAACCCAGCTTGGCGGCCAGTGAGTGAGCGAGCACGTCTCTGCCGCGCGGGCGTTATAAGCGACATAGACATCTCACACTGCACGAAGATTTTGCGAGTAACCTTGGTGCGGGACACTGAGACAAACAGTGCACGGGGTTTCAAGGCAGCATTTTGCAACATTCCTCAATGGTAGTATATACAGCAAACGGGTTGTATCAATATATTCTCAGTCAGCCATGTCAAATGTGCATGACGGTATCCTGATTCCCCGAGCACTCGGACGATTGTGTACACAGGACACTTGTCATCCACATACTAATGTTTCCTCAGGATACGAATCTGTGGTATACATATGTCTGTCTCATTCATGAGATATCGGGCTATGATGTTCCCCATGCGGCGCTACCCAGATATTTCATACCCATACGCTCCTTTCTTTTAGCATCACTTCGACTTGCATCAGCTCATCGCCCAGCTTATAGGAGTTCACGAAGTCCATGATACCAGTGACATCATTGATGATACCGTCCTTGGTGAAACCGCTCGGGCCCATGCCTGCTTGAGCTTTCCCAGCCGCATAGGAGTCATCCCATACCTTTTGCGATCGCGGCCGGCGAACGGCGTCGTAAGCCTCCAGAACAACCTGAGATACATATTTGTCAGTTAATATTGAGTTGAGTGTGACGTGGGCCTACCTCTACGTTTTCAGACGTAGTCTGGGGATGGCTGAGCAGCTGCGCTAATAAGTAGCCATCTTCGATCCCTTGACCAGCGCCTGCATACAGGTGGGGCACCATGGCATGCGCCTGTACGTACCAGGCCGTCAGCGCACACTGCAAGAGCCCAATCCGAATAGCGCTCACTGCGTCTCCCAGCAACGCAACGCGACCTTTCACGAACGAATCGAGGTGCGGATACACAACGTTGATGTACCACTTGTTCGGCTTAGCGAGGCAGCCGAGGATGCTGAGCAAGTTTGAGTCGTAGTCCTTGAATTTTTCCAGTAGCTCTTCGTTCGAGACGACTTCGAGGGTTGGCGCAGAGTCGTCTCGAGCTACATCTGGATGACCGATCGCGTACCCGTATCGGGTGACGAAAGCGGCTATGTTCAGCTAAGATGCATGAGTTTCAGGTGTGCGTAGATTGAAGGTTAATGGAGGAGTTGGAGTTACCACGGCACCTCCGTTGATTGGATAGATAACGAGGCTCTGTAGAGGAAGAGCGGCTGAGCATTGGGGGGAGGCAGCTCAAAAAAGGGGTATTCACATACCCTGTTATTTCCAATCGCAATAGTAGGCTCGTCCCAGTAAGTCGTCTCAATTCCTCTCTTTTTCGTTTCCTCTCGGGCCACCAGTCCGCGGTAACACACGTTGTTGCCAAACGCAGCGTTTGACTTGCTCCCAGTAATTATGTGGCGAAGCGGGCACTTGATGCCATTTGCTAGGAGGACGACGTCGGCTTCGATTGTGCTCCCATCATCAAAGATGGCGGTGGACGAGGAGGGGAATTTCTCCGCAACAGTGACATCGACACAGCGTTTATTAAAATGGGTATATTGAGGGTCGAGATGCTTCACGAGAATGTCGAGAAAGGTGACCCTGAGATGAGAGGTCAAATTTGACGAGTGACACGAAAAGGAGAGGAAACGTTACCTGTGAATGCCAACTGCATACTCGTCGGGCCGGGCTGGCATCTTGCAAAGGGTTTCATTGAGAACTCCAGGGTCCTAGATGATGGTGAAAATCTTCACCTTGAATATCTCTTCATGACCTTCGGAGCCAAACACAAATCGAAAGCCCTGGATGTTGCACTCGCCAGGGTTGGGTGTACATGCTAAAAGATCGTCATAGATTCCGAGTTCCCTCATGATTTGCAGCGAACTGGCACCTAACGCGATATCAGTGTCACGTCGAAATTAGTGTGCAGACGCTTCTAAAATTTGGGTCAAGGTACATACCAATACCAATGCCCGCACCAATTTCACCGTATTTTCCCTGGGCGGTGGTAAGTTAATACGCCTATCTTCGAATTAACATGGACTGTCCGAAAGGTCACCTTTGCTTCATAGATATGTGCATTGATACCCTTCTTTGTTAGCGCTACTGCACAGGTTATACCACACACTCCGCCGCCGATGATAGCAATGCGCAAATCGGAAGGCTTGCTCATACTGATGCACGATTAGCGAATACCTATTGGGATGCGATGGTTATTATAACTAGTTCAGATCGTAGCTCAGGGGCTTGCACGTACACGTCGGGGGCTGGGGGCGGACAGAGGGAGATGGTGAATCTGGTGATACGCCTCAGATAATGAACTATGGCACACAGGAGTCACGCAGCGGCGGTGATGGTGACCGGGATCTAACTAGGGGGTCATGCCGCTTCTGACGCAGCGGCTCTAGGTGACATATAGCACCAGGTGTGGGCTGAATGTAGCGGCTGTGTCACCGGTGACCGGACTCGCCTATTTGATCTACATGGGATCTTCGTTACTCGACGAGGTAACAACTTGCGGGAGAGAGCTGATAGGATACGGAGTGTTCTCCAGCGTTCAGATAGTGGTAATAGCCCATTTCAGCCGAGTGCGCGGGGGTACAGGAGCAGCTGCGGAATGAGGAAGCCTGCGGGTGATAGTTGTGTACGATAGCAAGTAGCAATGACAGTACTAGAGAAACACCAAAGGAAGACCGACCAGACGAGTACATCACGAATCCACGACACCAATCCCCGAATCGGATTTTTTGTGTTTCTTGTCCTTCTTCACTTTCTTTTTCTTGTCCTTTGCGGGGGACTCTGCCTCCGCCGATTTTATCGCTGTAGCAGGTAGCTCCGCATCCGCACTCACGTCGCCCAAGGTTGCGTCCTTGGACTTTTTCTTCTTCTTCTTTTCCTTCCCGCCCGCTTCCATCGACGCCGCAGCCTCTGTCTCAGCTTCATCCTTCTCCGCTTTCGCCACCTCTTCTCGTGTCTCCACGGACTCTTTGCGCTTCGACTTTTTGGACTTCTTCTCCTTTTTATCGACCGTCTCGCCCGAACACTCAATCACCGGGTTCTTCACGTCAGACTCGGTCTTGGCCTTCTTTTTCCGCGGCTCTGGGGCTTCCTCGCTCTGCATAGAGTTAGCTGCGATACGACGACATATCCACATGACTAGGATCGCACCTGACCCGCCTCTGATTTCCGCTTCTTATCTTTTTTGCTCTTCTTCTCCTCGGTCGGCTGTGCGGCGCCGTTCAGAGGCTTTCTGACTTCCGCAGCTGCAGGTTTCGTAGACTCGGGCTTCTTTGAGTCGTCATCTGGCGTAGCTGGTGTCGTCACGGGTGACATCCGAGCCGGAGTGCCAAGGGGAGAGGCGTTAGCACCAGTGCCCTCGTAACGCTGATAGGTCATGGTGCCCCAGGGTTGCTGCGCACCCCTCGCGCCATTGGTACCCCAAGATTGGTACTTACCCGAAGGAGCATTATTTCTAGTTCCGTTCTGCTGTCCTCCATCGTTAAAGTTATTTCGCGGATTGTTATTCCGAGGACCACTCTGGTTCTGTGACTGAAGCCTCATGAGCAAGTATCACAAACTTAGATATGAAAGGACTACGCACACCCTTTGATCCTTTATACAGACCCTTCTGATACTTCTCCGCTTCACTGATGCACTGTGTGTGACTTTTGTACTCCGCGGGCCCATTGAAGGTCGTGCTGCAGTCTATGCAAGTGAACGGAGAATGACAGGAGCTTCTGTGATTGTCTAACTTCGGTTTCTTGACGACATCACCACACCCTGAGGTGAGGGAAATAAACGTTTATTCTCGCTTTCGCTCGAGCTTTGACTTCAAGCTTGCGTACCTTCACATCTGAACAGACTATGAGCAAAATGCGCACAAAAAGAGAAGGTTTCCGAACTTACTGGAACGACACCATAGCTTCAGGGTGGCAGTGAAGGGAAAGTTGATAGTAGTCGAAAGCGACCAATGAGCTGCAGTGACCAGAAATTTAGAGGTCACGTGAGTTGACGCTCGCATACACAAAGAGCAAATAATTCCCACGGACACTCGCCCTGGTGGCGTCCGGCACTATCCGACGCTCTGAAGACCTCGGGATTGCTGCCTGCTGTCCCACATGCACGAACCCAGTATTGTTGCTTTATATTAATCCGTAACATTACATCTTGATCACATACTTCCTCATCATGAAGCTCAGAACGAGAGACAGGTCATCTACAACATTAGTCGGTCGTCTGAGTGCCAGTGACTACTACTTAGTGTACTTTTTCGACCGTAGCGGATGTCACGCGTCACATGGATTTTGCGGGACCTTGCCAATAATTTTATCTCGATATTTTGCGAATTTAGCGAGTTGTCAGAAAAATCATTTTGGGCGCTTCCATCCGGTACGGTCGAAAAAGTACAGTACTACTTATAATGCCACGCGTATATTGTTCGTATGCAGCACTCCTCACGACAAAGTATTCTCACACGTGGGCATACAAAATTGTGACATATGAAAGGCTTCAGCGCTCAGCGCTCTCAGCGGTTGTACGAGATGCTTGAGGATGTCTGAGACGACGGCGTTTCAACAGCGCCCACCACGTGGCAACGACAAGCGTGTCGGACTTTGTGGCGCACGGCACCTGTTTGTTCGTCAACGTCCACGATGTCTACTGTTCCTATCCTTCCTTCCTACTTCCATGACGTTCGGGATTGGAGAAAAACATTATGGCCACCGTAGTGATCACGGAATACCAGTAAGCACTACATTCCAGTTATATGGCTTTGTAAACGCATACTAAATTTGACTCTTCATGCCTGATGGTCACAAGGGTCCTGGTGGTTCACATCCCACTCTTTATGGATGGGCAGGAATTGAGCAGCACCTTTTGACATATGACGTAGACAGGATACAAGGCTACGCAGAAGATATCGACACTCTCCTCGTATTTGTGAGTCGCAAACTCTTCGGAGTGAGAAGGACACTCGAATTTAAAGAATTTACAATAATCGTAGGCTGGTCTATTCTCCTCAATCCTGTCTGCGTTTGTCGTGCAAACCTACCAGCTGCTACAACAGGACAGCTTCCAGACGACAAACCAGTTGATCGCATTTAGCATATCTCAATTCGTCGACCCTGCACCGATCGCGAGCGTACCCGCAGTCAGCGCCGCGATTGCCAATCTCTTATCCCCTTCATCATTCTCTGCTCCTAATAATGCTCGTTGGATCAACGCACTGTTCTTTACAAGCATGGTGCTCAGTCTAGCCGCGGCGTTGTTTGGCATTCGTGCCAAGCAGTGGCTCCGGAAGTACATGCAATGGAATTCTCCTCTTAACACTCCTCGGGACAATATTCTTGTACGCCAAATACGGGTCGAAGCTTGGGAGAGCTGGAACATCGACGTCACCATTTCCTTCATCCCCGCACTCCTCGAGCTTGCCATGGTTCTCTTCCTGGCGGGCATAGTAGTCTTACTCTGGACCTTGGACGACATCGTCGCTAAAGCAGTCACCACTATTATCGCCGTCTTTCTCTTGGTCATTGCTGCCTTCACGGTTCTTCCCATATTTTTCAAACGCAGCCCATATAAATCTCCGATATCCTGGGCTTTCGTTGCCGCAGCAAACACAGTAGCCTCCCTAACCGCTTCATACCTTAGCCTCCTCAGAACATCTCTCGTTTATCTCATCTCTGGCAGAGAAGACATCCCAGCCAATGAACAGGAGGGTGATTCAACCTCTTCCGTGAAGCCTTCATTCCTCGCTAGACTTCAGGCCTTTCTTCTCAAAGGGGTGTGGATCTCGAAAGACTGGGAGAACACCTTAACCTCGAGCTGGTCGGCAAGTCTTAGTACGTGGAGAGAGAGGGACCTGGATGGCGCAAAGGCCATCTGGGAAAAGCCCCCATGGTAATACTTGTAAACCGAGAGACAATATTTGATAATTATCACACCATGCCTATTAACATCCATTTTCAAGTCGGCACATTAATCCATTAGCATTTTCACGCATTTTCGCTGACTGTTTGATATTCACCCAATATTATCGCTTTCTTTACACATGGATAGCGCACATTTATTCACAGTTAAACAACAGTAAGCAATACTACTACTTTCAATCTCTAGCAGTCAGGCGCCTGAGAGCGCCCTGTACGTTTGCCTCGTGACCCTGCTGAGCCTGTGCAGTCACATTCGGAGTCAGCCCGCTGTGGTACCGTTTTTGTAGTTAGCAGTGCATATACAGCCAAGAGCATCGGAATACATACGAAGCATCGACGAATAGCTTGTGCATGGCCTTGTGGAACGACATCGGGTTGTTCTTTTTGAAGGCTGCAAGGGTGTCAACAACAACCTTGTACTCGGTCCATGCATCCGTCGCCGAAAATTTGGAGTACTCTTGGCATTTTCCTAAGGTCCAATCAGCTAGGGCCAATGCGATCTTGAAATATATACGCTCAGTAAGAACTTTACTTTCAAGTTGTAGATGGTACGGGAACTTACACAGGCACACGTGAGAGCGATCAGTGGAACCGGAATCTCTAGCTCGTCGGGCAGCGTACTGATGCTGGACGTGAAGTATGCCTTGCAGCTCGCGCCAAGGGACAGTCCACGTCTGCTATGGAAGTATAACTCGTGCACCATGTTCTTGAAAATTGGGCGTCCGAATGGAGCGTCTCCATCAATTTCGTTCTACAGTCGCAGTTAGTATCTGCGTTCGTGCTAAGAACATCACGTACCGTCATGACGTTGCCGGGATAGGCATATCCCATTTCTCTTAACAGCTCAGCGACGAGCGCAGCGCGCTCGGTTTCTGTTGGCTGTAAGGAAAGGCCATACTCAGCCTCAACTGTGTTGTTGGCGAAGGATTTCATCGAGCCACGGAGAATGGAGTTTCTCTGCTCGCACTAGAAGAGGAGATGTATGTCAGTAACCACCATTCTATTGCAGATACTTAGACTTCCCTGTCTAATGAAGGCTTGAGCATAAGGGCGCTCCGCATGAATGCGATCCGCAACGAGCGGCTGACCCTGGATACGGGCCTCGTCCTCGATGATGGCACGTTGATGGATAAAACGTTCCTCGAGCGATGTCCACACTCCTAGCAAATCAAGGAGGGATTAGTACAGTGCACGATACACCATGGTGCACGTACCGCGAGTGAACATGAGGTCAGCCGTGAATCGTACAAAAAAGGCGTCAAGAAGGTTTGAGATTGCCGTAGTTTGTAATTTCTTGTTCATTCGGCTGGCCGTCTTCAACGTCAAATGGGTGTTGGGATCCTCGTCTGCCTGCTCAGCCTTGATGTGCTGCTGCTCGTTAGTGGTTCCTGCTGCTATCACTGTTGTAATAGATACAGCATTGGTCTCGTGCTCAGGCGAACGCCCATTTGCGGACCGTGTGGCAGCAGTGCTTGATACTACGCCATTGGCCCCCGCGCCATTGGTTTGCTTGAACTTGGGACGCTGGTGGGAGATGGTTAACCGTGCAAAATGTCATGAAATATCCCAAGTCCGCACCTCGCACTTATTTGCAGCGTCCTCAGCCTTAGTAGCGGTACTACGGGGCTTCTTCTTCTTCTTCAATGGCGATGAGCTTCGTTTCTTGCGCTTGCGGGAAGGCTCGCACTCTTCGTCCTTCGCGGTGTCTGGCTGGTCTTCTTCCACTACGTCTGAGTCTGCACCACCTTGGAGGTCGAGCTTCGAAGACATGCTTAGATCTATAGCTAGTAGAGGCGGTGCATCAAGCGCAACAAACGTACCATTTCTTGAGGGTCAATGTACTCAGATGCTGCTGCGCCCGACGAGGTTTGAACGAGCTACAACGAAGTGGTAAGCACGCGGCTACTGCAAAAAGCCATGACTACGCCAGTGCTACATACCTCTTGGTCTTCTTGATCAAGCTTGACATCCTTCTCGACAACGTCGTCGTCGTCGTCGTCGTCGTCGTCTGAGTTAGAGCTCGACCCGCTATACTTACTGCCAGAGGTCCCGTCACTTTCATCGTCGCCCAACTCTGACTCGGAAATTGTCGATAATTCGGAGTCGCTGCCCACTGGCACGTTCGGTAAGTTTTTACCAGCACGCTTGTTGCCTTTCCGCTTTTTGTCTACGTTGATGGAAGACGCAGTCTTGTTGCTGATCACGATGGCAGTAGTGCTGCTTCTGTTGCTGCTCGTCTTGCTCGGTGGGTTGCCGTCGTTAGCCAACGTGGATATCTTCTTTAAGCTTGCAGCTGCTCGAGGCTCACGCGTAACAACCTTCTTTTTGGGGATGGGTTCGGCGTCGACATCATCGTTGTCGTCTTTGAGCAGGCGTGGGTCGAGCACAGGGCGAGGGTGGGCTGTGAAAGGCAGGCGCTCTGGTTACGCCTGTTTGTGACGAGTGGACCCACAGTACTCACCAGGGATTTGTTTGGCTACCGCGGGCTGCTTTTCCAGGCCACTCTTGACGCTGCCCTGCCTCTTGTCCTCTTTGTCAATCAGAGCATAAGTATAAGCACTATCCATTCACACTAGACGGTACCAGCCTTTCATGTTTTGGTCCGCTAGCCTCTTCCTTCCTCCCTTTCCAGGGGGATTTCCTTTTTCTGCATCACTAGCACTGCCGGTAGACTGATCTCTGCCACTAATCTTTTTGTCCCATGCTGCAAGGTAAGTCAGCATAAGTTATCTAGTACAGCAACGACACGACACTAACTTGGGTTCTGTAGAAGCTTGTCCTTGGCCTTGCGAGGCTTTCTAACAGCCACTTCACCCTCTTCAATGGGCTTTTTCGCTCTTGCCATTTAATATGCGACGACTGCAACAAGTTAGAGCAACAGCAGCGATAGAGGCAGAGCAACGAGAACGAGACGATGAAAACTCTGCAAGTTCGAGGCGCCAAGAATGGCTGCTGAGGTAAGCCTCACGCCATCGTGTTCGCTGCTGTTTCCTTGCACTGATTGCTCAGACTTCCAGTGTGCGTTGCTCGAATTCCCAACTTGCCCTATCCTGTCCACAATGGTATTCTGTAGTGGCTGCTTCAAGACATTTTCGACCAAGGGCTATGATGTCCACGTCGCTAAGAGCCGAAACCCAGCCTGTAATGGTGAACTCGAAGCCCAAGCCGAGCAAGTTCAAGACGTACCTATGCAAGTTGACACCACGCAGACCAAGTCAGACTTTGCCATGTCCGACATCGACAGCAGTCCAGGTCACACACCAGCAACAGAACATGACATTGTGGACGAGAACGAAGTGACGGCGCTGTTCGCCGGTGACTACTACGGATCACCAGCCAACTACCAAGCGGATGACTTTCCTGGGTGGGCTGATCAAGACGACTGGGAAGAGCAATTGGACGATGGGGAGCAAGAGAGGACGAGAGACGTACCGAATCAGTATGGAGATGAAGAAGAGTCAGATTTGGAGCCTGACGACGACGTCGTACAAGTTGAGCGACCTCACAGTCCCGAAGCAACCGGTACCGCAGATACAGAAACGTTATCTGGTAAGTTGCTCGCATTTCCGTGTACTAGTAGCGTACACACCTGCTCATGATTAACCTGATGTGCAGCAGCTGCACCGCCTGCTGAGGCTGAAGCAGGTAGCCCTCAACATCGGCGTATGCAGGAGGCTCTACGTCGTGCCGTCCACATTGAACACTTTCCAACCAGCACGGGCGCCGGTCGGACAATCCCTACGGCATCAGAGTCAACAGGCGGCTACTCGCAGTATGCCTCGCGCCTTGACAACTCACAGAATAACGTGTATGCTCCATTTGAAAGTAAACTGGAGTGGGACGTCGTACGATGGTCAAAGTTACGTGGACCTGGGTCGACCGCTTGCACAGAGCTCCTCGGTATTGATGAGGTAAGCCTATGGCTGTTCAACTGAGCATTGAGACAAGTGATCACTGACCTGGAATGGTGTCGCGTTCTAGATACAAGAGCGCCTGGGCCTTTCTTTCAAGAATACTCGTGAAATTGATCAAATCGTGGATTCTCTACCTGCGCCGCGGCCTTGTTTTCACCGCGAAGAGATTGAAGTAGATGGGGAAGCCTTTGACGTCTACTTCCGCAACGTCATCGAGTGTATACGCGCTCTCTACAGTGAGCCGGAATTCAGCCAGCACCTTGTCTTCCTTCCAGAACGGCATTACTCGGATCCTGATCGAACGTTAAGGCTCTTCCACGAAATGCACAGTGGGAAATGGTGGTGGGCAGCGCAGGTGAGCATAAACTCTAAGGCTGAGCATCATGATTGAGTTCAGCATTCTGATCAAGTGCTCAGAAAGCGATTGAGGCCGATACTCCGGGTGCCACCATTATTCCACTCATCATATCCTCGGACAAGACCCAACTTACTCTCTTCCGTAACAAGGCTGCGTACCCTGTTTACTTAACCATTGGTAACCTGCCAAAAGACATCCGAAGCAAGCCGTCTCGCGGAGGTCATGTTCTGTTAGCATATCTCCCTACGACAAAGCTTAGTCACATCACAAACAAAGCTGCTCGCCGCCGCACACTTGCCAACCTCTTCCATACCTGTATGCGCCACATTCTTAGCCCACTCGAAACCATCGGCCTTTCTGGTACGCAAATGACGAGTGCCGATGGTGCGACCCGTCGAGTGCATCCAATCTATGCAGCCTACGTCAGCGATTACCCCGAGCAAGTTCTCGTCACTTGCACGAAAAGCGGCGACTGCCCTATCGGTACTCAGAGTCGACACGGCCTTGGAGAGCTCAACATTCCCTGTGAGCTCCGAGACATATCCGAGGCGCTGGATGTTCTAGGACGAGTAGACGAGCTTTCACGCGCAGAGTATGCAGCCGCGTGCAAAGAAATTCATTTAAAGCCAGTTTATCGTCCTTTCTGGGAGAATTTACCCTACTCCAATGTTTTTACCTCCATCACACCCGACATTCTTCACCAGCTGCTACAGGGTATCGTAAAGCATCTGGTCGCTTGGATCAAGGAAGCCTACTCTGCGGACGAAATCGATGCGCGGTGTGCGCGCTTCCCACCGAATCACAATGTTCGGGTTTTCTTCAAAGGGATCACGCCCCTCTCACGTCTCACTGGGCGAGAACACGCTGATATCTGCCGGATACTACTTGGCCTTGTAATTGGCATGCGGCTCCCGGACAACGCCTCGCCTGCCCGTCTTGTCCGTGCTGTCCGCGCACTCCTAGACTTTGTGTATGTGGCCCAGTATCCTGTTCACAGCACGGAGACGCTTGATGCTCTTGAAGACGCTCTCTCTCGGTTCCACGCGAACAAAGCCATCTTTCAGCAGCTCGGCATCCGCTCCAACTTTGACTTCCCTAAGCTCCATTTTCTTCGCCACTATCGCTTTCTCATTGAGCTTCTTGGCTCTGCAGACAATTACAACACCGAATACACAGAACGGCTGCATATCGATATGGCCAAGGACGCGTATCGGGCAAGCAACAAGAAAGACGAGTACGACCAGATGACGCTCTGGCTAGAGCGGCGTGAAAAAATTACTCGGCACGAAAGGTACATCAAGTGGCGGCTTACGGGACAACAAACCGTGTATTCAAATGTGAACGGTCCTCTCTACAAACACCGTGAAAGCCATGTTCTTATGACTCGGGAGCCATCCGTTAAGGCTGTCTTATTCGATCGGCTCAACTCCGAGTATGGTGCTCTCGATTTCGAGCGTTGTGTGGCGTTATGGATCGCAGGGTTCAACCATCCAACGGCCAGCGCGCGAGAGAACAAAGCCATTGCGGCTGGCTTGCGCCTAGGGTTCGACGCGGTTCCCGTCTATCACAAGGCCAAGTTTTGGGAAAGTGATTTCCCCCGTTATCGTCATGCATCCGACGAGTACGATGTTGTGCACTCAAGACCATCTCGACAAGACAAGCGGGGAAGGGGCGTGCCTGGTCGTTTTGATACAGCACTGGTTAATTTAGGTGCTGGCGGAGCGGTCGGCGTTGATGGTAAGGTTCAATAGTCTCTTTCATGACTGTCAAGGCTTATCTACCTTGAATAGGCTATCGTGTCGCGCAGATTCGCGTCATTTTCTCTATTCCCAAGAGGCGAATTCCCACCTTGTTTCCAGGCCGAACCCCGCCTGAACACCTGGTTTATCTAGAGTGGTTCACGCCTTTTCGAGCAGCAGATACTAGTACTCACGGACTCTTCAAGATAGGGCGGTCTACAACAGTTGGGAGTAGCATAGCAAACGAGAGGCATGGAGCAAGGTCTGCGGTAGTCGTGCCGTTAACAGACGTGCGTCGAAGTATTCATCTGTGGCCATGTTTTGGTGTGGAGGTACCCCGTAGCTGGAGTAGTGATAGCGTTCTGGACGACTGTCCTAAGTTCTTTGTCAGTCCGTTCACTGACCGGCACTCATATGGAACGGTTGTGTAGTCTAGCTCGAGCACTGTGTATGTAAGACGGTATAATTGTATAATTGTGTTAGTCTTGTTTATCGTGTTAATGAAAAAATGCGTGCGCTTGATCTGGTAGCCTCACCTTGCTCTTAATCATGATGACCTACACACTGGTCGCGACCTCATTTTATCTGTTCTCTTCGCCGCGGTATCCAAGGCACCATTGCAATGTCAAGCTATGACGAGTACGAACCAACACAAACCTGGGACGATGACGAACACATCAAAATCCCCTCAAAACGTCGCCGCCCACTCCCGCGCGTTAGCCACACGGATGCATCGCGCAAGTTGACAAGGTACGTTCCACCAAGTTACTTATTAGTCACATACCATTCAAGGGCTACTTAAACCAATATGTAGACTATACCAAGACGGCGGCGTATTGGACTCCCAAACCACAGAATCGCAGTACGTCAATGATCTATTGCTTGGTTCTAAGCTATCGGTATGTCTGACTGTTTTGAGCTTTATGATAAGCCCTTCACTCTAATGTGGTATCGCAGCAGCGTGTAGATGAGTTGGACGTTCATGGCGGACGGTATGCAGTGTCGCCATCGATTCCAGACTCGGAACGTCTGCCAGACCTCACCGACAGAGACCCGCCCAAGAGACTAGCAGGGGTGGAATACTTCGGCTCGCAGGATGGAGGTCTCGAAGACGAAGATAATATGACAGAAATGGTGGGAAAGAGAGCACTGTCAGGTACGCAGCACAGTATATTCCTGTGTCAACGCGCGACTTATTGACCTGGGTAAAGTTCGCTGCAAGGCGGAAGATCCTCCACCGAGCCAATTTGAGGCTCTTTACCGCGATGACGACTCGGACACCAACCCCTTTTTGGACCAACAGGAAGCATCCGACTCGGGGTCGTTGTCCGAGCAGAACTCATCCGGTCGTCTGCTCCTTTGTAGTCGATGCCAATCTGAATTTAGCCACGTCTCGAACGCCGAACGCGTACTATCCAGGTCGAACGCAAATTCCGAGTTAGGGTCGAGCAGCGAACACCCACTGGCAGGTTCTGCCAGTGACTCGTTGAAAAGCGAATTCTCCGAGTCCAAGACCGTCTCGAAAGGCACTCTGAAGGTTGATTCAACCCCGACGTGAGTTATCGTTCAAAGATTCAGGGCGTTCAGATACTCATAGACTGTCAGTACCAAAAATGAGCCACGTCTCGAGCGTGATCTTGAAGCCGTCCCCGAGAGCTGGTTAAGGCCCTCAGAAGATTATCCAGGGACACGTCTCGCATATGAAACAATCAAGCGCGACTTCAATGCTGGAGGGCTTTTGGGTCGTCGAGACCTCATCGCCGTCTCTCTGAAAGTGTACATCCGGGAGCAAGATGCAGGCAGGTGGCCCCCGACGCCGCGAACTATTAGGCGTTTTTGGAGATAGCGGTGTATATACATATAACACCATTACATACAAATGATCTGTCGCACAGAAAATACACACTGTCATTCTATTCTCTCATGTACAGTGCGGGGTCTCATTCTCGAGAGCAGCATTGTTGAGCCCAATCGTCCGACTACGACTGCAGACCAAATATGGGCGCCTATGGTCATATCGAGACACATCAGTGAGGCGCACTCGTTTTTGTGAACCACCACCGTCTCCCCGGCAGACAGACCACGATAGTGGGCTGTTGGTCCAAATGCATGGACTCAGTCAATACGGTGCACTCCTGCTGGTCTAGAGCGGACTCGCCAACTCGGAGCTCAGTGCCCCTGCTCCCAACCGTCATGCTCGCACCTCCAGCGCCTCTGTTCCACAGGGCGATTAGTCGTGGAGTGTACGGATGGGCAAGGCAGGGTGCAGAGCGAAGAACACTTCAAGAGAGCTTCAGCACAGACTTGGAGCCACAAACTACGATTGCAAAGCCAGGTACCCTCACAACCACAGAGCAATGCTCCGCCGAACTAAACCCTGTGTTCTACAGATAGTGTCTTTGCGAGGCAGGGGTGCCAGTGGGTCGCCGCCAGTGCCAGTGTCATAGAGTTGCCATCTTTCATGAAGCTCGCTGGAACCAGCGCTCCGCGCTCGTGTATCGCCTCACGCCCTCGAACATAGGCTCGGACGTCAACCTCACCAAGAAGGGCACGGCCGACAAGGAGGCTACGAAGGAGAAGATGCACGCAGGGAAGCACATTGCCGAGAAGCAGGCCAAGTCGCGTGTGTGACGTGGCTCCTCGCGCTGTTCTACTGCGCCCTCGCCGCCGCGTTCTGGTTCTGTAAGTATCCTGGTCGCATAGCGCAGACGGAGGTTGACAATGTGTGCAGACTTTGTTGACAACGGCGTCGCATCACAATTGTCGACATGGTCTTGGACGGCTCGTTCACGTAGTTTGAGCTTCTGGTCACGGCGCCGCTGTTGTTCAGTATCTCTCTGGTGAGCGCAACTGCTGTGGCATGGGATCACGTCGCTGACACACTGGACAGTTTATATGTTCACAGATAATTCAAGTTGGTGACCTCAGCATGATGCAAGTGCCTCTCGCACGTCGTAGTCGTACGACGACTACTTCGTTGCAGCATCGGCCCACTGGCTGGCAGCCGCGCAGTATCACGAGAACTCTAAGTATTAATCCGCCGTTGCACCCACAACCAGCAAGGCCGTTGACACAAACTTGCCACACATTATGATCGAGATGCCGGTCTACAAGGAGAGTCAGAAGGAGACGATGTGAGTCCCCTTCCCCGCGCGATACACACCTGTATCACTCTAGCGCCCACAGCACGCCGTCGGTGTACTCGCGCAAGAAGGCGATGCAGACGTACTTGCGCCAGGGCGGCACTGCGACGATTCTCATCCACGACGACGGCATGCAGCTCACCAGCGACGAGGACCTCGCGGAGTGCATCGCGTTCTACGCCGACAAACTGGGACTGGGTCGCGCGCCTGCCCCACAGCGGCGTGGCCGGTGGCTACAAGTGTGCGGGATGGTTTGAGAAGGTATCAAACATAAACTACGGCTAGCCAATTACAGGGTCCAACACCGACCACCGGCCTTGCTGTGGTGTCGCCATGACCGCTCCCACTCCGAGTTATCGTCCACGTCACGCTTCCGAGTCACCTTACCCCATTCCGCATACTGCTCGAGATCGCTCATCATTGACTCGTCCATCTTCTTCTGCATGGCCCACTTGTTCTTCAACATTAAGTCGCAGCTGAGGGCCGTGTATGCTGGCGCCGACCGATGAACTTTGAACATCGGTCTTGCTGGGTTCACTCCTCTCACGAAGCTGTTAATAAGATAATGCTGATAATCGCAAGTATTAGTAAGTTTAAAGTCCATTACAGTCTCATTATACTACTGACGTGTTAATTAGACGTTAATTTACATCGGGGGTTTTCCCTGATGAGATCACTGGTCTGCGGCATGGTAACTGGTGGCAAAAGTCGCGGAATGCACGGGATGCGGCCGCAGGCGAACTCGTTCAGGAATTGGTCCATCTAGATGAGGACGGCAACTTCACTGCGGAGCCGACCGAAGTCTCCCGCTTTGTACCCGTTCTAGAGGGCCATCCGGAGGCTCTACTCACGGATATCAGCCAGTCTGCGCTACTCGTGCGTGCACTGTCATGGGTTCAAAGGGAGTCACAGGATATGCAAGTCAGCAGGTATCTTCGGGAATGCATTAGCTCGCTCCATCCAGAGGAATCACTAAAGCTCTCCAACATCAGCTGGTACTCATCCCACGTTGTTGCGGACTGGTGTATGGCAAGCGCGATTTTCGCAGGTGATCCCGCTCACGAGTCACAGCTGGCATTACTCCCTGAACACAATAGTGTCGCCCATAAACTCCGAACGGTCACTGGCCTCCGACGGGCCCTATCAGTGTTCGTAGACTCTTGGGACAGTAGTGAATCCGACCTGGACGAACTCCGCAATGACATCCCCGACTTGGGACTCGACCTTAGACTCGACCTCGCTGCATGCCAACCGTTCTGGAACAATCGGAAGGCAGAGTCGCACATCCTCCTTCAAGTCCTATACGCCGACCTCCAGCACATCATCGCATTACTTCACGTTTCCCGGGACGATTTCCCCGCCCGCATCCGCACACTGAAACGACGCGGCTATGAGCTTATCAGTGTGCTCAACCAGGCCTTGGATTCATATGCAAGAGGCCGCCGGAGGGCTGATGCGTATTACTTTATTGACAGGCTGGGGCCTGTCCTTGCCGATATGATTGCTTTCAGCATCAGACAATCGGACTCATTCGCCGCAGTTACGGTCCTTGGTCTGAAAGCAATGGACCTGGCATATACAATTGCGAAAGTAACTATTGAAGACGACGGTGGTATAGGTATGTAAGGCCATTCGTACAACCACCAGTGCCTATACTCACCGAGTCTTGTCTTGTCAGTCGTTTCGAGTGGACGAATGGAGCGAGCGTACTACAAAACGCTGCTCACAGACTACTTTATAGGGAACTTCAGCGACTACGGCGAATGCAAACTCAACATGTATGTCCTTACGGTCGTCCGCTACTTCAACTACAGCAACCTCGCGCATTACGGAGCGATGAATGAAATCTTGGCCACCATGGTCAAAGCGGTGGAAGCGAGCGCGGAGACATATGCAGATAGAGTCCGCCACCCTGAAATCGATATTGACGACCGAGCCTGGATTTACGCTCTCTGTGCAGAGGAGGACTTCCTTGCACGCACGCACGGCCCTATATTCCGACAGCTTCTACACCTCTTCGAACACCACTACCGCGAGAAGAACCTTACCGGGGACCAGAACAAAATTCGCGAATATCTGCACAGTAGCTTGCAGACAGCGCACACTGGACTGAAGACATGCGAGGACGAACGCTGCCGATGGCTTCCGAATGCTCATCCTTGTGGACCGGGCGAAGGTTATGTCGTACCCTCTGCTTGTGACTTGCTACCCGTACATGAATTCTCAGATTCGTACTTCGAAACGGACGTGGAAATTGCTAGTCCCATTCCCACCTCTCCTCTCCCTGGGATGGATGAGAATCAGCGTGCTGAAGCTACATCTGGTCGTTGGCGTGTCGTTCCTACACGACTTCGGGACTGGCTCCGTAGGGGCACGCTACACACAGACATCATCGACGTGGAGACTGGGCCTAGTAGTACGCCGGCAGAGAACGGCCAAGACGAAGAAAAGCTTCAGGACCTGCGCAGCGATGATGTGCCACGAACAAACCTGTTGAGGGCGCCAACAATCGAGAGAAACGGAGTCGCCGATCTCTTGATTCTAGACCCCTTCGACGGCGAACTGGCGAACCCCCTCCTCTCTCCGGAATCTCCTGCTCCACATATCGCGTACAACGAGTCTACACTCCCTTCCCTCCGCCTAGACTCTGATCCAAACCCAGCCACACCCTCTGGTGCTACCAGGGCGGACTCCTTGGGTGTTTTCCCAGCATCCCCAACTAGCAGTCGAGATGAATCGGCGCAACCAAATTCTGCTGGAATAGACGAAGGCCATTCTGGTGTATGATACCATTCTCAAGTGGACCAAATTGAATATCGTCCAAGTAGCAGTAGTATACGTCGATTTCTATTCTAATAGAATCGCATAATGATACGAAACACACCTTCGTATGTTTGCTGATTTAAGCTCGGGATGTGACTGACTGCAGTAAACACTCTACAAACGCAGGCTGTATATATAGCGCGGAGTACCCTGCTGACCCAGGTCCGCTGTTCGTCATATTGCAGAGGCGTCGACGATTCTGCGGCAGTACAGCGGAGACAAGGATGATGCTCGTCCTATAAGTACAGGCCTCTGAGCATCCTTCAGCTACATCAACATGGACAAGGATACAAGCGTGGCGCTTACCTTTATCCGCCACGGTGAATCGACGGACAACTTGGTATGTTCGGCCTTCGTTAGGATTCAACATACACTTCACACTGTATTACCACAGCTTCCCATCTGGGCGGGGTGGAGAGATGCACCTTTGTCGGAACATGGTGAGTACTCAGCGTACGACTGCGACGTCAGCTGAATGAGCAGCAACTTGAACAGGACTGGCTGTAAGCAGCTATGAGAGAGGCAGAGGTGTTTTAGACTGAAAAACGGGATTGATATCAGCAAGCAACGGCGCTCGGTGCATCCTTAGCATCGACCCGCTTCGACCTCATTTTGGCTTCCACGCTCAAACGCGCCTACACAACCGCAGAATTAGTCCTCGAGGCCCAATCCTTGCCAAAATCGCGAATTGTTACTTCACCTTTACTTCGCGAACAGACGCGGGGGATCGCAGAGGGTCATCCATGGCTAACCGAGACTAAACCCGGGATGACGCTTGACGAACACTACGCTCAAGGTCTTTTTCCTATCCACCGGGAGCGATGGCAGAAATTTCCCGGAGGCGAGTCAGTCGACGACTTGGCGCGACGGGCTGAGGAAGCGGTGCGAGAGGTCATCCTTCCGCACGTTTTGGAGCGCTTGGAACGCGGAACAGGAAACTCGCACATAGCGATCGCCAGCCACGGTTTATTCATTGCGGAGATGATACCGGTGTTATTGAAGATGGATGTCACTAGTGCCGACTCGAACACTACGTTTAAAGGCATGAAGAATACAGCCTGGACGCGGGTAGTGGTGAACTTCCAGGTGAGCGAACTACGGCTACCTTCGACAATAGACTGATTGGGGACACAGGAGGTAGAGGGCCAACAGAGCTGCAAAACTCTGCGAGCAAGGCTGAGCGACTTGAATAGATACGAGCACCTCAAGGATATAGTAAGCTCAATCGAGTGTACATATCCACTGTGCTGATGCTCATTGAACGGTGAAGGCACCTGAAAATGTCGTAAATACAACTGACAGCGTGCAAACATTTTCTGGCGATCAAGTGAATTATGATTCCAGCAGTCGAGGAGACAGCAGGTCGTAAAGGCTGCACATAGCATTAATGTACCCGGAGTACGGTACGGCGCGGCACCTCATACGAGTGCACATCTGCGACCAACTTGCATACCGTCAGAAAACTTTGGTAGGAGCATACTCAACCGACCTACGGGTAAAATCATAGCAGAACTGCAGCTCATGGTGAGCCATTGGGTAATAGCTTCTTCAGCATTGCGGTTTGGGTGCTATTTGAGAAGGCGGTTTGTCCCAGCCGGTTCTTGCGTCCAGGTGATTTGTTCACGTTCAAATGTGAATGATATGGACGAGCCTAGTGATGTCAGCTAGACGGAATGACATGGCGGAGGAACCCTCACGCACCCGTTTGAACACTCCGGAAGCCATCGACCTCCAGCGTTTCTTCGCGCCGGAGTGAGACTTCAACTTGGGATACTGGGCTACCGGTGACGTCGAGAAAAGTCGCACCGAGGAAGCCAAGCGAGCTGCGAGGGAGAACATGACCACTCGTCCTGCTGCTGGTTCACGTCAGGAGCAGAGTTGCACTTGGCGCCCGAGCGTGGCGCGCGTCTGCGAGAGCTCTGCTTCGTTCATTCCACTCTCCACCTCCTCTAACCTTCTTTGTGCGAGTCTACGATGTCTGAGTCGGATCCAGAGAATAAAGTACTCGGAAAACGCTCTCGCAACGGCCAGGGGGAGGAGGGTGCTACTGCTGAGAACGTGAAGATGGAGGACGAGGAAGACTCGGATGACGATGTTGGACCTATGCCCATGCCTGCGGATCCTGGAAATGGGGCGGCGAAGAAGAAGCGAAAAGGTTCGTGTTGACTATGTTATACTGCTGTAGCTGCACTCACGTTCACATCCAGTGCTACCCCATGAAAAACTGTACCTAGATCACCTGCCGAGTGCAGACCGGTACTACAAGAGTTTCATGCACCGGGATGTCATCAACTTCGTTGTCATGACCAGGTACGCACTATTCAATTAAACAAGAACGCCACCGACGTGAAATTGACAGAACACGACCAGAACTGAATTCCTAATCACCACCTCCATTGACGGTCACTTGAAGTTCTGGAAGAAGCAGGACCAGGGAGTCGAGTTCGTCAAGCATTACCGTGCCCATTTAGCTCCCATTATAGCAGTTTCTGCGAGTGCGGACGGCCAATTATTCGCGAGTGTTGCGGAGGATGGCAGCGCGAAAGTGTTTGATGTGGGCAACTTTGGTACGCCGTGCTTTTGTGCAGCAACGCGTTCTTTCAGCTAATGACATGCCTGGAGACATGATCAACATGATCAAATTGAACTATACTCCACGTACGTGCTGTTGGGTGCACAGACGAGGACAGGCGCAAGGACTACTCGCTATGTACGTCCTTTCCTTCAATCATGTCATAGACATATTAATGAAGCTATAGATCTGACCAGAATTCGGGTATAATACGACTGTACGACGCACGGGGCAATGGTGACCCACTGGAGACAATCGACAAGTTGCATCGGTCGTCAGTCCATGTCATGAGCGTATGAAACTTCTCGATATAGGCTATGAGTTACTGACAAATTTAAACACTCCAGTACAGCGACAGATATGATTGTGTCATATCGGCAGACGACTCCGGGATGATTGAGTACTGGCAACCGATGGAACCATTTGAGCTCCCCAGGAATGTGCATGGTCTATGGTCCTTCAAGAGTACCACAGACCTTTACGAATTTAAGAAGGTGTGTAGCGGCCCCTACAATGACTTACAATCAAACATTCACATTGTAACAGGCGAAGTCAATACCAACATGTATCACACTATCCCCAGACTCATCTTCTTTTGTCACCTTTTCCCTCCCTGACCGCCAAGTCAGGATCTTCTCGTTTTTGAGCGGAAAGCTGACCCGCCGGTACGACGAGTCACTCACAGCTCTTCAAGAGATGCAGCAAGGCGGGACAGCTGTCTACAAAGTCGAAGATATGGAGTTTGGTCGCCGCCTTGCTGTCGAGCGCGAACTCGAGCTTCCTGGTCCCGATGGTAAAATACCCGGAATGTGGATCAATGCGGTTTGGGATGAGAGTGGCGCATTTGTGTTGTATCCTACTCTCCTGGGAGTGAAGGGTGAGGTTTATCCAACCACAGTAGCGATCCTGGGCGCTGATTTCATTGCGTAGTGGTCAACACGGTTACGAACCGTGTCGTCCGTCTACTGGGAAAGGACGAGACCGTCAGGTGGCTGCAGCTGACACTGTATCAAGGTGCTCCAGCAAAAAAGGGCTTTGCGACAGCAGTACGTATACCAAATCACAGTTTGATTTTACTCCTGTTGACCATGACCTTACAGGCAGCGGTCGCTTCGGCCAATCCACTCCTTGCGGAGAAATCCATACGGGACCCAACGCTTGTGTGCAGCGGTCACAAACGCCCGAGGTTCTACATGTTCACTCGCGCAGAACCCGAGTAAGTAGCAGACGTATCCTTCCTGACATAGCTCTAATCCTTCCACAGGGACGACAAGTCCGGAGATCGAGACATCTTTAACGAGCGACCCACCAGGGAGGAGCAAACGGTCGCGTCGTCCACGCCTGCGCTCAAAGCCGGACCTTCTCCAGTGGCCAATGCCGCAACCATCCATACTACACTAGGCGACATGCACCTCCGACTGTTCCCTCAGCACGCCCCAAAAGCTGTTGAGAACTTCGTTGGACATTCGCGCAGTGGTTACTTTGAGGGTGTCATCTTCCATCGCGTGATCCCTAAGTTCATGATCCAGACCGGTGACCCGCTGGGCGACGGTACCGGCGGCACCTCTATCTGGGGCGACGAATTCGAGGACGAGTTCTCGGATGAGCTCAGGCACGACAGGTGTGTAAGCCCGCACCACGATGCAGACACATGATTGACGACGTTTGTAGACCCTACACCGTGAGCATGGCCAATGCCGGCCCTGGTACCAACGGTTCGCAGTTTTTCATCACCACTACCGCCACTCCTTGGTTGGACAAAAAGCACACGATCTTCGGGCGCGTACTGTCCGGCCTAGAGGTCGTTCATGCAATCGAAAGCGCAAAAGTCAACAAAGTCGACAAGCCATTCGAGGATATCAAGATTGTCAACATCGATATCGAGTAGAAATATAGTTGTCTTCCGCTGCTGTAATGTGCCGTGCTATATTATGTGTCCATTATATCCTCAGAGTGAGTATGAACAAGGTGTACTGGTGGCTCATAATGCAACTCGGTCCAGTCGTTCTGTACGGCTGCGAACAGCGAGCTCGTAAGGAAGCCCGAGATCCGCGATGCGCCGTTCAAGTCGAAGGCGTAGCTGCCCTTCAATGTCCCCCACGATGGCGAGGAGAGTTCTTGGGCACGAAAATTGCAGGAGCTGATGTTCTTGGTTGACAGCCATGATGTCGCTTGCTAGATCGACGCCTGCCCGTGACAGGACATAGGTGAGGACTTCGAGTTCAACATTGCTGAGGAACGGTCCTGTGTCGCCGTCGCCTGGCTGATATGCGATGGGGTAGTCTAGCAATATTCCGACAAGAGGTACAGCCTCCGCAGGGTTGCTGCCGTCCCATGGGATGGTCAAGGACAACGGATACGACTTGTGCTCGGATAGCCATTTTGTCAAGTCCGAGCTCAGCGCATGGAGATGCGTGGCTACATGTGAGGGAGCGCGAGGCAGCTGATGCAAGAACATATCACTGGCTCGCTCCAAAATCACAGGTCATTTGACAGACGTACAACCGCGGGTGTCGCGTCCTCGATGGACACAAACGTCGGAAGATCGCCGGCTTCTATGCGTTTGATGAGCAGCGGCACATTTACGAAAGCGAAGTCTGTGGCGAAGGTATCTTTGAGGATAACAACGTCTTCAAATAGCGGTATTCTCTAGTACGACGATATTATTAGGATATTTGAATGTAGCGTCATGATCAAAACATTCAACACTCACGTCTTTGAGTCCCTGCAGGAGACTTTCAAAAACTATCAGGGGGGACGTCCGGGAGGTTTTGTCGTTCCACGCGAAAGCATCAAACAGATACCCCGTGCTACATACGGATGTGGATTAACCCATGAATAAACGTTGGCTTCATCATGACTAACCGGACACCGAGCGCGATGAAAAGGATGTCTAAGGCGAACCTGACAACCTTGTTTCGCGCTACCTTCTTGAAAGCATTTATCTCCTGAACAGAGTCTAATGTCAGATGGATGAGCTCGCCGATAGACGGATGGAACATATAGGATGGTGGCTTTGTCGGCGGAATTAGCACGCAAGCTTCGAGTTTCCGAGCAAAATTGGAATTGTAAACGCGATGACTAATTCGTCCTGCCATAAACTAATAAAACAGCACTCGTAACGATGGAGCATATGAATGTTTCATGCAGCCAGCATGAATATGTGTGCGTGCTGAAGACATCATGGCAGTTTATATGCGCAGGGCGAGTGTTCCATGTACATTTTCTGTGGTCCAGGGACTCCAGTATCGTCTCGGTTAGAGATATCGAACATGAGACCACATTACTTACAGCGTGAAAGTCGAGGACACCGTCACGGCGTCGAAGCCATGCCAATACAACGTGATGAATGACAAGCTAGAGGAGAAGGAGAATCTGGGTCACGATCTAATGTGTTGAGTCCTTCGGCCTCTCCTCGTCACGAGCGCACCCTAGATGGAGGTCCGCGATGGGGTTCGGGATGTAATAGCAATCATACCGCGAGTTCTGTGCAAAATGAATTACAGTGAGTGATCCGATGTTGTGATGCAGTAAGTACATAGTCGATAGCAAAATTCCTTAGCGAGAGCGATACAGCACGAGAGCAAAAGAAATTCTCAGAGCGATTGATAACGATCACCTGTCCCCCTAGTCCGTAGAGCTCCCCAACTCTCTCCACGCTTGTCCACCATTTACCCACACATCCCCCACGAACCGGCACAGGTTCGAGATTGAGCTGAGAGTGGGAAGAGCGAATGGGCTCGCAAGAGCAAGTGGCGCGTCGTATACAACCGCGAGACCATCTCTCACGGATTTTGAGCTAGTCTCTTCCGTGAGAAGGCGCAGCAAACCGTGCGGCCTAGGGTCCTCCGCTGTTCCGTCTGCATGGAAGGCGACAATTTGCGGCGAGTCCGCATCTCGGACTGACGATGCGGATTCGTGGGAATCCAGCAAACCGCTCTGACCGGGGAATAGGACCGAGTCCGAAGTTGAATGTGTGAGAAGACGGAGGGCGGAGTCATCTAGGTCGACGGAGAGCAGAGAGGTAACGAAGGACAAGAGGGGAACACGCACGCGTGGGTGCGGAGTGTATCTCGAAGACCGGGTGGCGGAGGGAGTGCTAGAGTTGGACTGCTTGCGCACACGGTGGGAGAGCAGGGGCTGGTGTGTTACATTGGGAAGTGCGTCGAGCTGTGTTCGAGAAAGCGAGGGACGTCTGACGAGAGGATGCCGCCAGCTATCGTCTCGCGTTCCGTCGGGTTCGAATGCCCAGGATGAACCTTCGATAGGTAGATCGTCGCTTGCCTCGTCGGTCCAATCCCATACCTCTACCTCAGAGTCAAGGCCGCCGTCTCCAACAGGACTGAACACGGCTTCGGCGTCTTCCCCAACTGAAGACAGCCTATGCAGCGACCCAGCGCGACTTCTGCTCCTTTCAGTAAATCGAGAGCTAATGCTGCTGTGCCTTGAGCGGCCAGAGCTTTCAGTGAGACTATCCGTGAAGTCTGACGGCACTGAAAATATTGAGGACCCATCTGGGCTGGCAGGAATAGAAGAAGGAACAGGAAATATGTACACAGATTCCTGGTCAACTTCTACCGAGGGTCGAGGAGGATAAGAGCGCGAGCCTTCGGTACTCGCGCTGGTCCTTCGTGTCGGCGACGTGTAGTATGTCGCCATGGGGTGCGTTGGTGGGAGTAACGAAACGTCTGCGGCGAGAACAGGAAGGGACGTGACGGCGCTTTGAAAACAAACGCCACAAAGTCGTGGGAAAACGAACAATTCCTGCTTTCAACGCACCAACGAAACATGTTATGAGAGCATCACGGTCTTACCCACAACAACATCTACGGATGCGTATATCACATTTTACTATCAATTATATTAGCTCTAACTTTGCTCGGATCAGCCCAGCATGGCGCCCTGGACAGAATATTTAAATACTTATCAGGTGCCCTCCCGCCTCATGCCCCGTGGCGGGTACCTCACCACAGTCAACGTTCTGCCTCCCCGTCGGATATGAGCTCGGTTGGATAGTCCCCAGTGCCCCGAAATGAACGGTACCCTGTCCGCCAGCTGCAGCCCTTGTCCTTCATGTTGCCATAACCATCCGAGGCTGGGCAACGTCATTGTCGACATTCTATTAAGTCCTCGTGTGCACGAGTTTGCTGTGCTTCACGTTTCCCGCTCGTGTTGCTGGATATCCAGATGTTCGAGCCCCTACATACGGAGCACTTGCTTCCCTCGACTTTCGCACTCACTGTCTCCCCAGTCGCGTCCCGCCGTGTCCGCTGTTGGCAGGAATGCTCACCCTAGGCCCTCACAAACGTAAGTTTCGACCAAGGTAGACCTCCAGTCTATAACTGAATCCTTGAAATCTTAGGGATAACAGAGGAAGAAATAGGGTCTCATGGGCCGACAGACCTCGCGGTTTGGCTATTCTTCCAAATCGCGGCAGGCCATATAGCACTCCCGATCCTCACTGCGACCTTTATACTCGCAAGGACGGTCACAAAAATTCCCGCTTTGATTATTGTATGCCTCACATGGATTCTCTCGGCGGTATTTTCAACGCTCCTGTGAGTCGCGCTATCGCTTTTGCGGTCTAGAGTGCGGCGAGGCTGAAAAGTGGCGAAGGTTCTACGTCGGAGAACATACCGGGCCTGAACCAGGAAAAGGACTTTGTATTGCGCAAGCTTCCCTATTGGGTGCGACGCCCCTCATGTGCGTGACGTAGATGTCCCGTCATGGCGAGAGCTGATCCCCTCGCATAGGACGTGTTCTGCTGTCATTCTTCTCGCCATCTACGTGTGGAAGACGTATGACGACCCCGACTTGGGGGTGGACATGCAGCCACGCACGCGAACAGGGAAGCTGGGAAAGATAGCTGTACGTGGATACTACATAACAGATGATCTTCGTGAACTCATGTACATCGACAGCTACATTGTTCGCCGTTCTTTATACTCGGCTTATTCGTTGCCATTGGTGTTACAGTAGGGGGAAATAAATCAGCTTAGCACTGTAAAGATTGCTGAACTTCGCTTAGATCGCCCTCAAACATCCAGAGAGAGTGACCAGGACCCAAGAGTACTTCTACTGCTCGTTGGACTGGCCCCCCTTGTGAGTAACTCTGCTGCATATGCCCTGTCTGCAAAGTTCATAGGGAGTCATCAGCACAGAAGCCGTTTCGATTATCTCTACACTGTTGTGCATCGTTGCAATGGGCATTGAGAGTGAGTACGCAGGGTGCTCAACTTCCACGTATTTTAACGGTAGTTCAAGTACACGTCGTCGTGACTGCTATTCAATATTGGGGGCTTCTCAGAAGAGGCGGTCATCTCACAGACGAAAGCGTTAGATTCATTCTTCGTGCCGCTGCATTCACCTGTTTCCTGCTAGCATCTACCTTGTTAGTATTCTACCGCTCTGCAAATATGCCAGGGTGCTCACTCATATTCAGGATCAACCTCGCCTCCATCTGGATTTCAATCGGTGTACTTCCTGACATGCTCTCGGCTTCAGGTATGTATGTTTGTCGCATTTTTATTTAATACTGATATCATCGCGCTCGAAACTAGTTGGAATGGCACTATTCCTCCTCTTCGCTTCTCGCTACGTGAGTCGACCACTCTGTTTGACGTCTCCAGGCTCACAGCTTGTTTTTCTAGGAAATATTTCGTGCTTGGGCGTTTTGGAGGAGACGCCTACCTGCGTTGCCCTCCGAATCCTATGGCCCGCGCGATAGCCTCCCGATTCTCCACACCAGGTTCCAAGGCAGCGACAGCGGCATGCCATCTCTATCTTCCCAGTACACCCTAGGAAGTGCGCCGAGCAGCCAGGCACTCTTCATGAAAGAGCGGCCCGGGGTCTACCCCGCCCAGATCCAGGTCCATCCGTCCCAAAGCTCCGTCCCACATAGCTACACTGTGCAGAACGGCGGCGTGCAGATAATTGAGCGGCCGGAGGACGCTTTCATTAGGCATGCTGCGTCGGCCGGGAGCCGTGGTCCTCGGCGGCACCATGACAAGAGGAGAGACACGATCTCGACTTGGGGTTTCTGAAAGCTCGTGTCACGGAGTGTATTAGTACGATAGGTTTGGCTGACTTTTCCTATGGATTTCTGGGCTGGTGGTTACACTGCTTGTCGCGGAAGTATTGACTATGGACACGTTCATTCTTGATGTACACTACCCTACAAGAACACTCATTTGTGTTCCATTTTCGTGAAATACAACGCATATTTGTCAAGTCAGTACATTATGCCCCTTTGGCATCATAACGGAGAGTTTCCAACTTCTGGAGAGCTTCTTCTTCGTCTCGCATCCACCTTTGCCCACCGTGTATAAACCACGTCAGCAGTAGGGCTGTGCTCCACCACGCGATGTCGACCCAGGACAGCCGCATGAAGAGCGCAACTAGTGGAGCAACAGACAGGAGGGAGAATAACAGGGCATAAGATCCAGGGATCGTGTTGGAGGTTGTGCCCGCAATGAAGGAACGAACGCGGTTAGACGGGGGTAGCAGGTGCAAACTCAAATCCACGTGGAGCAGCATGTGGGTGATCGTGAAGTAGGTTGTCAGAGGGAGCTTTCGAGGCGTTGATTCAGAACCTGAAGTGGGAAATATCGCAGCTAACGGCGACTGCTTAGATGGGCTGAAAAAGAACACGACGTGTCTAGTAGGAGAGACGTGCTTAGTGAGGAACCTACAGCACACCAGAACTGACACAAGTACTCACAGTAGCGCAGATAGCCCAATGACTATTTGAAAGAGGATAATATATTGGGTATTGTGGTGTTCACTCTTGTCTTTCAGATTCTGAATGACCTCTTCCTGCTCTAATAATGCAACAAGATTCAAGTTCAAGCCGTTATGCAAGGACGCATGCATATAGTATAGCGGACCTTGTTCGTCGAGTACGAGTGCTTGTTCATCGAGCGCATCCGGATCATTGCCAAACTTGAATGGTTCCCTCCTCCGAATGGACATGGAAGTTCTGGGATCTGTATGAGGAGTCGGTAGGGTGAGGTGAGCCGGCCTCCAGGCACAGCCTGAGTGTGGTAGAGGATGAGTCAATGCAGTTGACAAGAATTGACGTCGATCTGTTTCGGGCGTTGCCGAAAGAGCAATAATTTGGCTCGGGCTTTCGTCTGCGCTCGCACATACATCCACCCCGCGCGCGATGTCCTCCGTACATGAGATCATACCGGACGCAGAAGAGGGCCAATTCGACGATGCGCCCGAGGACACCAGCGTCCCAGAGCCTGTCGACGCTCGCACCCAAGTTGTTCACCCCCTTATAGATGAACAGGAGCTCCTAGAGTGGTCTTCAGACGGTACAGACGAAGAGGACGAGCAAGACGAATTCGAGAACGAGGAGGACGAGATGGAAGCCGCTGCGTTTGACGGCCTTCGTGCGGAGGATGAAGACTGGGAAATCACTGAGCGAGGTGCGTACGGTCTACCTTCCTGGAACCATGGAGAAACGAGCGTATCCAACCAGACTTCACGAAACAGTATAACCGACTCAGGCAGCACGTTGCTGTGCACACTGGAGCCGCACAAGGTGTTTCTTCCACCATCGATCGCACGGCAGCCGTCGCATCTCTTCCTGCCGTCAACCGTCTCAGGCCAAAGAAGGAGCAAGCGTCAACTCCGTCCTCATCTACAAATGCTCGGGATAAGACAGAAAACCAATTGCAGGCTCTGTCAAAGTTCTCGTCCCGCCTGCGCAATTTGGACATGCCGTACGATCTTGGCGTGGGGGTCAATCGGAAAGGCCCCTCTGCGACTGCTAACATGAAGGACAAGAGCGACCGTGCTACGACGGAGCAGGTTCTAGACCCACGCACCCGTATCATCCTCTTCAAGATGATTGGCCGGGGACTTCTGTACGAAGTTAATGGATGTGTCAGCACGGGTAAGGAGGTATCTTCGTTTCCCTATGCGCTGCTATTCAAATCGATTCACAGCCGTTCATATAGGCAAACGTCTACCATGCGGTTAACTCGGAACGCAGGCACCTGGCTCTCAAGATCTACAAGACCTCCATCCTAGTGTTCAAGGACCGAGATCGTTATGTCTCTGGCGAATATCGTTTTCGCAAAGGATACAGGTACACGCGCGGACCCGCTTCCCCGTACTCTGTCTCTTATACTCCACATTCACAGCCGGCATAACCCCCGAAAGATGGTCCGCGTGTGGGCAGAGAAGGAGATGCGCAACCTGAAGCGGCTCCAGACGGCCGGCATCCGCTGCCCAGAACCAGTAGAAGTGCGAGAAAACGTGCTGGTGATGGGGTTTATCGGAGACGCGGAGGGCTGGTAAGTCAATCACGGCCGTGCAAACGACTCAAAACTCATATTGCCACCGACAGGGCGTCGCCCCGTCTCAAGGATGCCGACATCTCCCCGGCAGCGTTCCCTGCCCTGTACAGCGAGCTGCTCCTCACGACCCGGAAGCTCTTCCACGAATGCAGGCTCGTGCATGCCGATCTGTCAGAATACAACATCCTCTACCACGTCGAGCCGAAGGCAGCGCCGGCCCACAACGGGCCATCCCCACAGGAAGCTACTGCCATCCCCACATCCGCCGCGCCGGACCAGGAGCAAGCGCAGGGCGATCGCGGTCACCTGTACATCATCGACGTCTCACAATCAGTCGAACACGACCACCCACACGCGTTCGACTTCCTGCGCGCCGACCTGCGGAATGTGGAGGACTTCTTCGCCCGGCGCGGAGTCCCTTGTCTGGGCCTCCGCGGGGCGTTCGAGTTTGTCACGAAGGAGAGCCTGGAGGGCGAGGGCGGGCCCGCGGCCGCGCTTGCGTGCCGTCTCGCGCAGGCCGAGCAGGACAGCGGCGAGGACGGGGGTGAGGACACGGCACACGTGAACGCGCGGTCCGCCGTGGACGAGGACTCCGTGTTCATGCGCTCGTATATTCCTCGCACGCTGAACGAGGTGTTCGACCCGGAGCGCGATGTTGGCGCCCTGAACCGTGGCGAGGGCGAGAAGCTGATCTACAAGGACACGATTGGCATTGTCGGTCCAAAGGAGCAGGTTGTTGACGGGCAACGTAAGGTGCAATTTGCGGAGGATCTGGAGGAAGGATCAGAAGATGGCGAAGAAAGTGCCACTGAGAACGAAAGCGGGGAGGAGAGTCAAGCGGGAGAAGATGGAGACGAGGATTTGAAGGAGCGCAAGCCGAGAGGGCACAGGCATGAAGACAAAGAAGAAAAGAAGGTATGTAATTTCACCCCACACCCACGGGAACCGCGTTCACGTGTGGTATAGGAGCGTAAGAAAGCCGCCAAAGAAGAGGCTCGAGAAAAACGTAAGAATAAAATACCAAAGGCGGAGAAAAAGCGCAAGGTCAAGACGACCGCGAGGGGTAAAAAGTGATAGATGCATTACTACATCCACAAGCATCTGGTCTATGATACACATCTGCATACTTTTGGGCGACAACGAAACATGTATAGTAGTTTACGCGTCGGTAACACAGCCGCGGCTGGCGTCCTCCACGACCTTGGTGTACTTGAACAACGTTCCCTGGCTGACCTTGAGCGGAGGCGCCTTCCACGCTGCGCGACGCTTCTTGAGCTCCTCTTCAGAGACTCGGAGTTCGATGGAGTTCTTCACGGCGTCCACCGAGATGATATCGCCGTCCTGTACGAGCGCAATGGGCCCACCGACTTGCGCTTCGGGTACAACGTGTCCGATGCAGAATCCGTGGCTCCTAGATAACCATAGTAGTTGGTCGTGAGGTTGCGGGTGTGGCGCAACTGAATCCTCACCCTCCGCTGAAACGCCCGTCCGTCAGGCACGCGACATCGTGTCCCAATCCCGCACCCATGATGAGGCTAGTGGGTTTAAGCATCTCGGGCATGCCTGCACGGGGTACTCAGTCTCCTTCTGCAGTATCATACGGACGGAGGTGCTCACCTGGCCCACCCTTGGGGCCGAGATAACGGAGGACGACGACGGTCTTCTCACCCTTCTTGATGGAACCGCTCTCAACCGCGGCCACCATTTCGTCTTCTGAATCAAACGTGCGCGCCTTGCCGGTGAACCCGAGGCCCTCTTTACCTGTGATCTTGGCCACCGCGCCGCCGGGCGCAAGGTTGCCCTTCAAGATGCTGCCGCAGACAGTGAGCACGAGAGTCCGCAGCGCGCAGGAGGGAAGGGCTCACCGCAGATGTCCAGTCTCCTTGATCGGCTTGTTGAGCGGACGGATAACGTCTTGTTCCGTGAGCGAGAGCTCGCCGTGTTTGTGCGTCCACCGCTCCAGGTTCTCACCGAGCGTTTGTCCCGTGACGGTCATATTATTTCCATCGATCAGGTTGTTCTTCATCAGGTAAGCAAGAATTTCTGCGCAGCGGTGAAAAGGGGCTCCAAAAGCTTGAGCTTGTTCATGTAGGTCACTTACTGGGGATTCCACCAATCTTGTACACATCCTCCATGACATATTTACCGCTCGGCTTCAGGTCCGCGATGAACGGTGTGCGGTCGGACACAGACTGGAAGTCGTCTATGGTGAGAGTGATTCCGACGGAGTGGGCGACAGCAATGAGGTGGAGTACGGCGTTTGTAGATCCGCCGAGAATCATGGTCAGGACCTGAACGGCAATTTAGTGCCCGAACAGGGGGTGGCGGCAGCAAATATCCGCGGACGCACCATCGCGTTCTCAAATGCAGATCGGGTCATAATATCACGAGGCACGATATTTTTTTCCAGGAGGGTGCGCATTGCGGAGCCGACCGACTCACACTCCTGAATCTTTTCGGGATACTCGGCAGGGAAGGACGATGAGCCTGGGAGCGACATGCCGAGGGCCTCTGCGCACGACGCCATGGTGTTTGCGGTATACATCTGCGAATAGAAGGCGTTGACACGGCGCACAGACGTCCCAAATACGGGAGACTTACTCCGCCGCAGGCGCCTGGCCCGGGGCAGGCGTGACGGATGGTATCGTAACGCTCCTGCTCGGCGGCTTCTGACCTGCCGTCCTGAAGGTACTTGCCGTACGACTGGAACGCGGAGACAATGTCGAGCTGCGGGGCGCTCGCGCACGAGCCTGGCCGGATGGTACCGCCGTAAAGCATCAGACCTGGTCTGTTCAATCTACCGACTGGGGCTAGTTAGAAGAAGCCACGGAAGTTCCCAAGAGTTCAGTTCGCTCACGAGCCATCAACACGCCAGGCATGTTCTTGTCGCAGCCAGGGATGGCAACCATGCCGTCGAGCCAGTGGCCTCCGGCGGCAGTCTCCACTTGGTCCGCAATCAGGTCCCGCGACTGCAGCGAGTATGACATCCCGCGCGTGCCCATACTGATTCCGTCGCTGACACCAACGGTACCAAACTGGTAGCCGATGATGCCTGCCTCCGTGAGGGACTTCTTCACGATTTGTCCGAGGCCCAGCAGGTGACGGTTGCATCTGGACGGACGCTAATCAGTATCCGTGCAGATGCATGGCGGAGTGTGCATACGGGTTGCCTTCGTACCTACGTCATGGTCAGCACGCATCGGAAACTGTAGGAAAAGCACGTACCAGACACTCGCTACACCGACCATGGCCTTGTTGAAGTCGTCGTCCGAGTTAATGCCCTCCGTCGCGTACAACATGGCCTGGCTTGCGCCCTGCGTCTTGCCCTGCGTGACGGCTCTGCTGTAGCGGTTCATGACGGGCTTTTCTGCGGCACACGCGCCAGAGGTGGAGAGCATCCTGCGTCCACTTGTCTTGAAGCCATTGCGGCCAGCGAGCAGCGACGGAGGGACAGGCATCGTCGTTCGGTATGGAGGTGGCTCGAAGACGCGAACCAATTTGAGGGTCGTGACTCATGCCCCAGGCGCGTTACAGCCGTGATGTCACGCTGTTACGGGCGAATCACCATGCGATTATTTGCGGCCTCGACGACGTTTGTGCGCAGCGCGCGTGACGGCAGAGGTGAAATATCTGGGTTCCTTGGACATAGACCGTCTGCGGTATACTTGGTGCTACCGGCGACGCTATGCATGGCGCCGACCTGGGGTCATCGCCGTACGGAGAGCTTATGTCCGTGGGAGTATTGATGCGTGAGATCGAGATAACATTCTGTGCAAAGGGGCTTTATTAGGCGCCTCGATGCGGAAGCGCGGCGCTTGGCAAAAAATGGTCCGCAGCTTTGGCCTCTGCATTTTATTACACACAGCATCTCCCAGCCAAGAAGAAATCATGGGCAGACGTCGTCGCACGAGCACTGCTGCTGCAAAAACATATGCGCCGCTGAGCTCGCCGTCGTCCGCGTCGCCGCGGGGTTGCAGCCATCGAACTAAGACAGGACATTAATTCTCGACAGAAAATCTCGGAGAGCTGTTACCGTCGCGGCGGGACCGACTCTCCATTCTTGAACAGACGTGTCGATCATGTTTCGCAAATCTCTACGATCCTCGGAGCACAGGTACCGCCCCACCGCCGCGGGCCACTTGCGTATGGCGCAAAACCCACACACTTATCGAGCGGACGGACCGAGTCAATAATATCCGTGCCTAGATCTGTGAAATTTACGAGACAGGCTGACGGTTGGTTAGAATTTATCAGCGCATAGCATCACGCGCAAATGTGGGCAGCGTGGCCGCATTTGGTATAACCGCCCGCGACCAACCACTGACACTCCGCCATCGGTGGCCGCAATAGGCGAGCTCGTAGAGCGACGGCGCACCGCGGGCGTCGTGCACATCCCCCACCGACCGCGGGCGCAGAGAACGCGGCGGCGGGTCGTCTAGCGCAGAGGATGTATGCGCCGACGAGGAAAATGTACCCTTGATTTTCTGGGCTTGTGTCCGAGCACCGAAACCAACAGCGGAAGCAAACCTTAGCGGGTCGTCCTTTTCAATCTGGCCCACAAGCCCGGTTGCTCCCCCGTCGCTGCGAAGAGCGCAGATTCTTCCGCTTCCTCTCCCTCTCCTCCGGCAAGAAAAGCGATCCCCCCTCGATCCTGCTGCAGTGCCCTTCCTCTTGGTCTGCGAATGGGCTCTCTATCATCTTCATCTTCTCTTCGTCCTGCTCCCCACCTTCGAGCAAGACCTTGCGCCCGTCCACGGAGAAAATCAGGGAGTAGTGAGGGCAGAGTTGCACTGTGAGCATGGATCGAGGAGGTGGGAGAGGCCGTGGAGGCCCAGCAAGGCATGGTAGCTCCCTACCAAGGACGCTTCACAGCAGCCTGCTGCACACCGGATCGCACGAGGGAGACGTCGTCCCGCCAGAGGAAGCCTTGCCCTTGGACGCCCTGCAGGGCAGCCACCAGGAAGAACATCCCCCGTACGCAACGTACAGTACGAGCGCCGCCCGGCCTGGCTCGCTCTCGTATTCGCCGTCCCTCGAGTCGCCGTTCGCGGAGGGCAGCAGCAGACTTGGCGGCGGCTCGCCGCCTGGCATACCACTCCCCATCGAGCAGCCCCAGCCCCGCAGCCGCCATGCATCTCCGCACCTGTATCTCCCGCCGTTCCGCGTCGGCGGGGGCAGCACCGACCCCGCCCTGTACGCCTCGTCCCTTGGCGAGCGGTCGTCTGCCGGGGCGAGCACCTTCTTCACCTTCCCGCCGCCTGCGCCCGCCCGTCTTCCGCCCGTACGAAGTTTGGACAGGACGCTCGCGGCCCCGTCCCCGCTTGCCCCCGTCGCTGGGCCCTCGTCTTCTCGATTTCACTACTATCCTAGTCCCGGACCGTGGGGTCTATCCACGCATGATGAATTTAACGAACGAACTGTCCGGAGGCAACAACAGTGGGAGCCCCCGCTGCCGCATGAAGAAGAGCCCTTTGCTTATGGAGGTGCTTACGAGGCGGGCAGCACCTCTGACGCAGGGCGTTGGGCTCAGGTCAGTCGGCAGGAGAATTTACCACACGAAGACGAAAGGAACACTGGAGCTCACCGTGCGTTATCGTTGCATTTTTGCGTTCGATGGTCTAACCTCTATGTTCAGTAAGTGCAGCTCGTTCCACGATATACGAGCCCCCGCGTGGTGGCTCGTCTAGCCGCGGCGATCGCACATATCAGACGCAGCCTCAGCCAACGACGCCCGGCCGACAAGTAGCTCTCCCAGAGCTTTCGACGCTTGCGCACTTACAACCCTTTATCGAGGGCGCAAGTGAACGGCTTCTCCATGTGGAAGAAACAAACTTTGAATTCCCGGAGGCCAGAGACAGACGACCGAATGCGTTTCCTCATCAAACGTACGAATATCCGGCGGCGGGGCCATGGGAGGTGCCGCGGCGGGAGGCGATATCGAGGCCGCCCAGCCCGCGATCCGCGAGTCGAGGGGCCTCCACTGCATCTGGTGGGCCGCCTGGCAAGCGTCCTGGCGGCAGCGACGACGATGATTCAGATTCGCCGCGCCCGCGCAAGGTCCCGAAGAAGACGCAGATCGCGTGCTTTTTCTGTCGGGGTGAGCTGAAGGTTATCTGATACATTGCGACTAGCGTTGACGAAGTGATACGCACATGCAGGTCGCAAGCTGAAGTGCGATGGGCAGCAGCCGCTGTGTGGGAACTGCCAGAAACGCAACCACCCATGCTCGTACGCGCCGTATCCCAAGCGGCGGGGCCCAGGCAAGGCGCCCAAGGGCCACCGCAAGAGCGAGGCGATCGGGGCATCTGGATCTGGGGAGAGTTCACAGGGAGCTCCGAACGCGGATCAGGGCCTTCGCCCCCGAGCCTCTGTCGAGACGCTGCCGGCGTACACACAGTACCCTTCGGCGTCGGACACGCCGCCGTACGCGTATTCGCCGCCGGCCGTCGCGTCGTCGTCGCGCATGGCGGGGCCGGGCACCACGCCGGAGCGGGCGCACCCAGGCGTGCTGCTGCAGTACGCCGCGGGGGGCAGCCCGCCGCTCGCCGGGCTGTACGCGCGCGCGCCGGCGTCGCCCTCGGGCATGCGGCCGTGGGGGGAGGAGACGCTGATGGACACGGAGGAGGACGAGGGGGGCGCACCGCCGTTGTAGTCCCACGCGTGTCGGATGACCCTCGTTAACGGCGTGGACGCTGTTCGCATCAGGCTTCCAGTGCTGCCGGGAATCCTGGACGGACGGCAGCTGGTGATTTACCGCTGCTCGTATCGCGTTTGCCAATTGGGGCCGGGCCTTGTTTCGTGGATGTATCTGTTGTATAGTCTGTATAATGCGCCTGCCTGTAGCTAATAGCCCCGCCCGTCCGCTGTAAGCAGTAGCCACTAGTTGTTCCCGCGATAATTAATGTGATAGGCTGATTTACGCCGGCGGGGTGCGAGAAGCCGCCAATCAGCCCGAGGGGTAGCGATCCGAGTGGGCCTTGCAGCGCTCTAGATCACTGCACTTTCCACTCCGCACCAGCCTGAGCTTCCGGCACACACTCCGTCCACGCCCTTCGCTACCAACGGCTGCCTCTCCGGCCTGCTGCAGTCGTCCCTTGCCCGCCCCCCATGGACAACAACGACCTACGAGCACGCCGCGAGCAGCCCCCGACGCGTCCCAGCGCCGACGCCCACCACCTCGCGCGCGACCCCCAGGAGCCCGTCGACAGGCTCGGCCCCGAGCCCTCCTCCGGCTACACTCTCATGGTCGCTGGCAGACGCACCGGCAAGACCTCCTTCCTCCGTCTCCTGCTCGACACCTCTGTCGTCTCGCCCGCCGCCACCAACGACCAGCTCGCCGCGGTCGCCCGGTTCGTCCAGGGCTGTGCGGGCTTCACCCCCCACATCAGGTCCGTGTCCGTCAACATCGACCAGGCCGTCACCAGCGACGAGGGCGTGCAGGAGCTCCACACCCTCAACCTCACGCTTATCGACACCCCGTGTCTCGACTTTTCCGACGAGCAGGCCTCCCAGCGCATCCTGAACGACGTTCTGCGCCACCTAGACGCGAGGTTCTCGGAGAGTGTTGAAGACGTGAGCGCTCCCTCCCTTCTCGTCCACGCCCGTCCCTGACCGCTGCCCGCAGGAACGCAAGGCGTACGCGGGCAACCACCATGTCCACCTGTGAGTGCTCCAGCTCTGCGGCCTCCCGCTCGTGTCTCAGTCCGCGCGCAGGTGTGTGTACTTCATCGACCCCGGCGAGATTGTGCCGCCGGCGGTCACGGCCCCTCCAGCGCCTATGGTATCGCGCACGAAGCCCGACCTCGAGCCCGTCATCCTCGAGCCACCAGTGACCACCAACCCGACGTTCACTCGCCTGACCCTCCCCCAAACAGACATTTCGGCCATCCGGCGCCTCTCCGCCCGGGTGAACGTCCTTCCGGTCATAGCCCGCGCAGACATGCTGTCCACTGATCGGCTCGCGGCCGTCAAGATAGCGGTCCGCCGCGACCTTGCCGCCGCTGGCATTGGCTTCGGCATATTCGACGGCGACGCAGCGACCCAGTTCCCCTACGCCGGCGACGCGTCGGACATCGTCGTGCCCAGGCTCAACGTCCCCGGCGAGCAGCTGCACGCCTACACCGGCAACGGCTCCCCTCAGGGCGGACACTCTCCTTCCGCGACGCCGCTCGCGCCCTCTCTCTTGCGCCTCCCCTTTGCTCTCATCTCGCCTGATGTTTATTCCCACAGCGACGGTGTCAACCGGCCCACCCTGCAGCGACATGAGCTTGTGCACCAGTACACTCCTTCCTCTCACAGGTCCAACGGGCACGATCTGGCCTCGAAAATCTCCCGCGGCAGGTTCTTGAGGAGCTACAGGTGGGGCACTCTCGACTGTATGGACCTCAACCATTGCGACTTTTTGCACCTGCGGGGCGCCATCTTCTATCACATGCGGGTTCGTACCTTTCCATTGAACCCTATTGTCCCCGCTTTTGATCACGGCGCCGCCGCGACTCTGCGTCCTTCCTCCGACAGACCCTCCAGAAGTACACCCGCGAATACCTCCTCGAAAAATTCCGCCTGGACTGCCAGCTACCTCCTCCCGCTGTCCCACAAGCGTCGCGCGCGTCCCCCGTCTTGTCCCGGATGCCGCAGCTGTCCCAAGGGACACGGCCTATCCTGGCAATAGATACAGCGGCCCCCAACCACCTGCCCAACAGGCACCCCTCGCACTCCATCTCTCATAGTGGAGATAGCGGTCTTTCGTCAGGAAGGACCGTTGTGAATTCGGACCTCTCGCCAGTTGCTGCGACCTCTACACGTCAGTCTTTTTTCTGCCTCGATGAACTCCCCACCGTTCTTCGTGTCGCCGTCTCTTCTTCTACTGCGTCCGTCGCTCCTCCGCCGTACTGACATTGCTACAAGTAGGAACGCAGCGAGTGCGCACCAAGAAGATTAACGTTGCGTGCAACTTCTGCCGATGTGAGTGCGCTCATATCGTGGACACTGCCACTTGCTGATGCGTTTCAACTCGCTTCACAGCTCGCAAGTTGAAGTGCGACGGCGGGCGGCCAGCGTGCAGCCAGTGCTCCAAGCGGTCTCATCCATGCGACTACACTCCGAACCACAAACGGCGCGGCGGGAAGAAGCGCAAGTCAGAGGACGGCAGCGACAGCGACCTCGACCTTGATCTGAGCGGAGATCCTTCGGCTGAGATGGAGCCTTCCATGTCCCCTGAGATTTCTTCACAGCCCCACTCGCGTCGAAGCTCGAACGCGGTCGATATGATCCTGGAGGGGAACACCCTACCTCCGATCGATCGTCGCGACCAGCAAAAGCCCATTCTCCCGCCAATCTCCCATTCGCCATCAGTGTTGATGCAGGGCATGAAGACGGACGGATACGCCAACGCCAAGCACGAGCTCCCTCCTATCGCCACCCTCCCCATGCCGCATTCCGCGAACGAGCACCCGGACATGAGCCACACGCTCGCGCCGCTGCGCAACCAGGCGGACATGCACCCGCCCGCGCAGCAGCGCCGGCGCACGTCCTCGGCTGCGTCCACCAAGGGCCGCCAAAACGGCTACGGCTCGAAAATCGTGGCCTGCAACTTCTGCCGAGGTGCGTGCCGCCGTGCCCCCGTCCCTGAGCGTAACTGATGCGTGATGACGTCGGGCGTTGATAGCCCGCAAAACACGGTGCGACGGAGGCCACCCCGCGTGCGGCAGCTGCGCGCGGCGCTCGCTGCCCTGCAACTACGTCAACGACCCGTCGTCCGGGAACCCCAAGGGGCGGCCCAAGACGGCGGGCGCGGCGTCTGCTGGGCCCTCGGCGCCGCCGTCGTCGCGCTCCTCCCCGACGGCTCAGACTGGGCCGCTGGCAGGAATCCCGAACGGCTTCATCCACCACATTCACCCCGCGGACGGCCTCGACTTTGAGCAGAAGAGGATCATGGACCTCGACTCTGCCCTGCCGCCCTCGAAGAAAATGAGAATCACGGACGAGCTGTCCCATCCACAGGGCATCGCCATTGCCCAAGCAAACTAATTATAGTCTTTCCGTCTGTCGTGTATGTTTGTGTGTTTTCTGTTGCATTCCGCCGTTGAGTTAACAAGCGTCCAGCTTCTATCAAGTAACCAGTATTCACGTATCGCTGTACATATCCTTTTCTGCTTTTCTCTTTTTTTTTTCACCCTCCCACATAACTCCACGACCACACGTCCGACCGCATTGATACACATATCCTGTAGACATATCGTGGCTTGCCATCGTTTTCTTGCTTGATGTGTCGTGTAGTTGGTGTGCTTTCCTTGGGTCTTACGGTTTGTCCATGTGCAGACGTGCAGCGGAAATGTACTAGTAGCCCCCGAGCGTCCGACCAAAAACAAGCAGCTACACTTTTCCCCTCCTTCCTCGCGCGGCTGTGGCTGCCTGTGTGCCAATGTGGGCGCTTTGGGATCCGCAGGACGCGCCAATCATGCGTGAGGCGCGCATGCATTGGCGACGTGATTTGCAACGGGCGTTGGACTCGCTCGCCTCCGCCAGCTCTTCCCACCCTGTATACCAAATCTGCGCTGCCGTCGCTTGCAGTCGCGTTCGCTCGTTATTATTCTCTTTTCTCCTCTCTCTGACTGCCTGGCCTGCCTGGATACCCCCCACCATGTTCTCGTTCCGCCGCAAGGGCAGCAAGAAGCAGGCCCAGGGCGGCCCGCCGTACATTCGCACCTCGCCTTCCCTGCCTGAGCTGTCGACGCAGGGCGTGCCGTGGCCCGAGGACCTCATAGATGCCTCCGAGATACCCAAGATCGCGGTGCCGCCTGTCCCGCAGCACGGTGCGTCGCCCGCCGGTCGCCGTCGCGACGCGTCCTGACCCACGCCCGCCCAGGATACACGAAGCCCGCAGGCGGGCCCATCTCTGCGCTCTACGCCGCGCCGCCGCCGAGCGCGTTCGACAACCGCAGGGCGTCGACGCACGCGCGCATGCGCCCGAGCCAGCGGAGGAAGGAGCCGACGACGTTCAACGTCATGGTGCGTTGCCGCCGCGCCCCGCCGTCTGTTTGTCCGCTCATGCGTGCGTGCGGCGTGCCAGGTTGTCGGCGCGCGCGGCCTCGGGAAGACGTCGCTGCTCAGGCTGCTGCTCGAGACCGCAGAGGTCTCGCCCACGGCGCCGCCCGAGCAGCGCATCGCGCTCGAGCACTTTCTGCGCGGCGCGCCGCGGCCGACCCGCGAGATACACACGACCCGCATCGAGATATGCGAGTCGCGCTTCGACCGGCTTCTACTCTCCGTCACCGACACCCCGGGACTCGACTTTGGCGACGAGTTGACTCTCGAGCGCCAGGTCTCGTCTATCGTAAAGCATATGGAATCACAGTTTGCCGAAACCCTCAGCGAGGTGCGTCCCGCCCTGTCGTGCAATGTGCGCATGTAATGCTCACGTGTGCTCGTTGTTATCAGGAATCCAAGGTTGTTCGCAAGAGCAAGGGCGACCAACACGTCCATTTGTAAGGCGGCATGGTCCCCCCCTGTCACACAAGCTAACATATTCACACCCAGATGTATATACGCCATTGATCCTTCTAGAATCACCCCATCTGCCCAGCGCGGATCCCATCTGTCTGAGCAGACCTCTGTGCGGTCACAGTCCACGATCTCCTCTTCCCAGGCGCCGGTCCATTCGCCAGTCACTTCTGATTCCTTCTCGAATGGATCAGATGACGACCAGGCGGACAACCTCGCCATGTCGCGCGCGGATATCGCTGTCATGAGACGGCTCGTCAAGAAGACGAACATCCTCCCGGTCGTCGCCCGCGCGGACTGCCTGACAGACGAGAGCCTCGCAGCGATAAAGAAGGTGGTCAAGAGGGACATTGAAGCCGCAGGACTTGACCTCGGTGTGTTTAACCCCGTCGTGCCAGCCGACCGAGCAGAGACTCCCCGCGCGCCTCGTGCGAACGGCAAGGATAATGCCCAGGAGGGCGAGACACATGACGACGGAGCTACACAGAGAAGCCAGGACGAGGAGACCAGCGAGCCCGAGGAGGAGCGGGGCTCTCGCCCTGTCATCAAGCTCCGCGCGTCGCGCAGCCGCTTCCGGATGCCCTGGACCCGCTCGCGGTCGCGGTCGCGCCTGGAGGAGGCCGAGCCGGGCGACGAGCCCACGAGCGTCGACGCCATGGACTCCGAGAGTGTCGCGAGCGTGCGCTTCTCCGCGCGCCGGGTCGCGCAGGCGCAGCTCGGCGAGCTCATCCCGTTCGCGTTCATCGCCCCGGAGCCCTCGCGGCGGCGGCTGCCGCCTTCGCTGGTGCCGCCGCTCCCGGAGGACCACCAGTCGATCCACACGGACGCGGGTGCGGCGCCGTCCGAGGACATGCACACGTCGGAGAGCGCGGTGTCGTCCCCGGTCTCCGTGTCCAAGCACGCGCCGCTCCTCGCGGGGCCCCCGGCGGACCTGCGGGGGGTCTTTGTGCGCAAGTACAGGTGGGGCACGATCGACGTGCTCTCGCCCGAGCACTGCGATTTTGCTGCGCTACGCACAGCCGTGCTGTCGACGCACATGAAGGTGCGCACGGATCTGTCGCGTGTCGGCGGCCGCCGTTTCCGTCTTGCTCGTCTTTCTGACCCGGGCACGCACAGATGCTCAAGATTCGGACCAAGGAGGTCCTGTATGAGCGTTATCGCACCGAGAAGCTCCTCTCCCGCCGGGCTACCAAAAGCATCAGCGCAGATCAGCAACGCCAGATGTTTGACGGTGAGTCTTGCTCGCAGGGTACCGCACTGTCTCGATACTCATCCCCACCGCAGAGCTCGGCTTTTAGCAGCGTTTTAGCTGTCCTCATCTCAATGCTCAATCTCTTTCTAATCGTTACGGCTGGATATCCCTGTTGTGCATTTTTTATTTGCTTCATATCTTGTGTACCCCATACTTGTTTTCCCCCTCGGTTTATCTTGTGTTATTGATACTCTCTACTACCCCAGGCTTGTGTCGTTTCGTTTCTTTTACCATTATCATTTTGCGTACTCGACGCAACGTACATGTACACACTCATCATTACGCAGTGCTCACTGTTTCTTCTTACTAGCCAAATCATCGATCTGTTCCTGGGAGAGACCGTTCAAACGTTCTAGCAAATAGTCCACCTGGAAGCGCAAGGGTCGAATCAGCCGACTGCAATCAAAAGGTTAATCACACTCGGAACGCACCTCGACCTCGCGGGTCAGGGGGATGATGTAGTGCTCGTAGAGCTCGACGACGCCGTCGACGTCGATCTTGGACGCGCCGCCCTTGGGCTCGCCGTCGGGCGCAAAGTCCTGCGCGTAGACGGCGGCCTTCTTGCGCAGCCGCAGCAGCAGCGCACGCTCGACGGCAGGCTTCGTGATCAACGCCTCCAACGCCGTGCGGTTCGGCGTGAGGATGTGCGGGATGAACGCGGCGGGGTCGTCGACGAATTTCGACTCGGAGACGAACTTGCCTGGGGCGGGGGTCAGTAACAAAACGTTGGAGGGGACGGGCGGGCACCTGCCGTAGTGGACACGCTTGCTGATCGCCTGGAGCACCTCGAGGTCGATCGCGGCTGCACTCCCGTAGTTTCCGTCGTCCTCGTATTCGTCCTCTCCGACGATGCCGTTTGCGCGTTTCAGCGCGGCCAACGCCAACGTGGCTTGCTTGGTGATGCGAGGGATAATCGAGCGCGTGTAGAAGGAGAGGATGGAGGGGTTCGCGTTGATCGTGTTCGGGTGGAGGACCTGGGGGTATGGGATGGACTTCAAGACGGGGGCAGGGAGCTCAGACCGCGGGCTGAAGGGGTATTCATCTGGGCTGTGCGCGAGATGTGAGCGTTGTGTCGTGAACGCAGATCACCGCGGTCTGACCTGGTGTATCGCCTGGCTTTGGCTGGCGCGCAGTCTTAGCAGAGGACCACGAAGCAGGTTCGCCATTGCGCACCTTGGAAGGTCTCGGTCTCCTTCAAGAACCACTCCAGCCAGCTTCCCTCGAACCCAGTCGCCTTGAGCTCTGGGAACGCACCCTTCTGATACGCTTTGGGGTTATGTGCGAACTGGGCCCGCTCAATCAGTGCAAAGATGATCGTATCTTCGAGGCGGGTGAGGATGCCCCTAATTCTGTCCAGGCTCAGCGGGTCACCCCCGAGGGTGAAGTTGAAGAGCGTCGTGGCCATGCTCGCGCTCGCGGGATGTGGTGGGACGCTGACCCCGCCATGGAAATATGACGCGCCCCTGTGAGTCAGTATCTCGCCTGCAGCTGGGGTGTTCAGCATGGTCACTCACCGCTCTAGCTCGGCTTCGCCTCGACGTCGTACTTATACCGCTGCGAGAGACCTACGCTGCGCGGGGTGCAGACCCGAGCGTGGTATATTTGATTCGACTCATGCCCGCCGCCGCGGGTATTGTGTCTCAGCGGCTTTACACCCAGAACGTACCCGGTGTCTTTTGTGAGCGGCCTTCTACCTCGATCGTTGCATTCGCTTTCTCCTACAGTGTACCTCACATGCCCAGATTATTGTGGCTCATGGCCACTTCGCTTCTGCCAGCGTACAGGAAGTGCGACTTCGTCAAAGCGGAGCGCGTTTCGGTGCGTCTACGGGTGGTGCGCTTAGATTTGCAGCGCGGCTTCCTATCGACACCGCAAACTCACGTCTGTACAGACTTGACCACTGTATTGCGATTCAGGGTACTCTGGATCACCTGACATGCCGTGCCGTGCTTGGACAAGGTTCGAGCCATTGTAGGAACGCCATATGATGAGGTGCATACCAAAATTCTACATCACTGACGCTCTTGCAAGGCCTTAAGGTCCAACGTTCACTCTACGACTCGAGCACTTTTAGTGGGCCACTGGACGGTCTTTCTCCCAGACAGTTCACCGACGCAACCGACGGCTCTGCAATAAACTTCAGGAACTAGACTACTCAATACGATGGCCGTGTGTACGACAACAGCTCCCGGGGAGTATCTCTCCCATCGTAAGCCCTAGAAAGCATGCACTACTGGAGTACCCTGGGATACGATGCAGCGATAGAAGCAGAAGAAGCTCCTACAATGCACTAAACTGCTGCTGGTGTGGCCATGGCGGATGCAGGGATGTACCTAGCAGCACGACGGCCCATGACTGGGGATCAGATGTCTCCCAGGAGGGTCTCATGCATGCCTCGTTCGTGCCCACTGCGGCTGCGAGTCGTGCCGACGAGATCACAGCAACCATATGCCTCGCTCTGGTGAAGTCACCCCCTACGACATACGACGTAGTGCTGGTGTATATAAGGATCTCCAAAAGACGGGAATGTGCGACATCCGTCGACCAACGATCGCATCATGGCCCCCTCCGTCGCCCTTGTGCCCGAAATCCAAGAGCCGTCTGTCCTTCAGGCGAAGAAGAATGGCCTCTCCGGCAACGGAACCCACTACGAGGTCTCCGAGAACTACGATGGAGACTACCGCTTCGCACCCATTGAAGAGGCCCAAGTCTCTCGGGCGATGATCAAACGGCACAGCTTCTCATGCTAGTATATCCTTTTCAGTCCTAATGCCGCAAAATCTAGGTACTTTAACATGATGTACGAGCGGGCCGTCTCAGACGTGGTCATCGTCGGCGCGGGGAGCGCGGGCCTGTCGTGCGCATACCACCTCGCAAAGAACCGGCCAGACTTGAGCGTCACCATTATCGAGGCCAACGTCGCACCGGGCGGCGGTGCATGGCTCGGCGGGCAGCTCATGACTCCGATGGTAAACTCGAGTGCTTTACGTCTCACGGGAATCCTGACAAACGCTATCCGCCCGCGCAGGTCGTTCGCAAGCCTGCGGACCGCTTCCTGACGGAGCTCGGCGTGCCCTTCGAGGACGAGGGCGCGTTCGTCGTCGTCAAGCACGCCGCGCTGTTCACGGCGACGATCCTGTCCAAGGTGCTCGCGCTGCCGAACGTGGTGATGATGAACGCGACAGCGGTCGAGGACCTCATCGTGCGCGAGGACTTCCAGGGCCGCCAGCGCGTCGCGGGGGTCGTCACGAACTGGACGCTCGTCGCGCTCAACCACGACACGCAGTCGTGCATGGACCCGAACGTCATCACCGCGCCCGTCGTCGTGAGCGCCACCGGTGAGCCCGCGCCCCTCCTGCCCTCCGTGGCCGTTTGCTGACCGCTGGTGCGTGCGCGCGCGCGGCAGGCCACGACGGGCCGATGGGGGCCTTCTCCGCGAAGCGGCTCGTGAGCACCGGCCTCTTGAAGGAACTGGGCAATATGCGCGGGCTCGACATGAACCGCGCAGAGCCTGCTATCGTGAACGGGACACGGGAGGTCGTGCCCGGGCTTATCATGACGGGTGCGTCGCACACCGAACTCTCTGCATGCCTGCTGAACCCACGTAGGCATGGAACTCTCCGAGCACGACGGGTCGAACCGCATGGGCCCGACGTTTGGTGCCATGATGGCGAGCGGGATCAAGGCGGCGCGTGAGACTATCCGCATCTTTGAGAGCGCACAGATCGTAAACGGAAAGGTCGTCGGATAAAGTTGGGGAACTATCGTATGTCCGGGCCAAAGTCACTGCGTCGGGAGCCAAATACAAAGTTCTAGGAGATGCGCAGATTTCCCAGATGTATCTGTATTGTATCTGTATCGTAAACGTCGTCATCGTGCTACAGTGTCCGCTCAATCGTCCGAGCCCATGTCGCTGTCGTTCTTGAGGTCCAAACAAAGACGACAAAGCGGTCCGGTTCGGCAATCAACGCCTCAAAGCGCGGTACTGCCGCATTGGGACTTCCACGCGTATTATAGGCGCCCAACGTTGCCTGGTTGTCCCGACGCGCAGATTGGACCCCAACAGCATCAACGATGTCTGCTTGCCTGCGGTATACTAGACGGGTAAGATTATACATCGTGGGTGATTACATCAGACTACTTACCATTGGTACACACAGGTATGGAAGTCGTTCTTAGACAACAAAGGCTGGTTTTTCTTCGCTGCTCTTGAAGCGTGAGCAGATCATGGACCATTTCCCTGTGTAGGCCATGACCACCAGTGCTTTCCAAACGTAAACGGTATTATGGAATGTCACCACAGCACATTTAATCTAAACCCGCTGCTCAGCTCCAGATACTGAACGCCAAACCTGGTCTCTTGGAGGCGTCTCTCAAGATAGAGCCGTATCACGGCAAGCGCACTTACGTTTCCGCGCACATATTTCCACTAATATTTGGTGTTCCAGTGAATCGTGTCGGAGTAAGTTTTTGATGCTTGTTTTACTCTCTTTGCTGAACGTACTGCACATAGACCGTCCACGGCGGACTGATCCTGTCCCTCACTGACACCCTCGGCTCGCTCGCCGTCGCGACAAAGGGGCAGTACATGACCGGCGTCTCGGTGGACATCGGCACGTCGTTCGTCAAGCCTGCGGGGAGGCCTGGCGACGTCCTCACCGCAAAGGCTGTCGTCACCGGCATCGGTACGCACCACATCCGCGTTGCGTCAAAGACGCGACGGCTGACGTGAACCGACGCGATAGGCAAATCCCTCGCGTACACCCGCGTCGATTTCTACAACGAGAAGGGTCAGCTGGCAGCGTACGGCAGTGAGTGTTGTCGCTTTGCTGCCTTTGCCCTCCCGTGCCCCGCCCATTTCGAGTTCTGCAGGAGCTTAGATCGCGATCTGATCCTGTCTCCCCCCGCGTAGATCACACGAAGTACGTCGGCAAATCTGCAGGCCACGAGCAGGACGTAAAGTTCTCCGAGGACGGAGAGACGATCGTCGAGGGCGAGGACGTCGACTGATCGCACTTGGAGCGTCTGTTGTCCTCCGAGTCCTCTCCCGTGTACACTATGTATGCTACTCTGAGCCACACGGACGGAGCGTCCGTTTTGCGTTCGCATGTCCTCGGACCTGGGTGCGATCTCGGATAACGCAGCCTCGCTTGTTCGCGCTTCGACACGTACGTTGCCGCGCTGAACCTTGTACACCGTCGCCTCGCAGACAGATCCCACGCGTACGTCCTCGCGCGAGCGTCCCAGCCTCGTTCCTGCAACGCGAGTGGTGCACGCACGCGGCCCTATCGCGCCTCCACCGTGCCCTCCCCGCATGCCGTCGTGCGGGCGCACACAACAAACCCCACCGACGCAGCCGCAGCGGACCCATCCTTCTCCTTCCCCGACCCATCGACGTTCCCAAACGCTTGAACCCTTCCGTTCTACAGTGCACCCCAGGGCCAAACTCTCCGTTCTAGAGCACAGACGGGAACATCCCCCGCCGCGGGTTCGCCAGCTCTGACGCAGATGGCACGCGCCGGCCCCAGTACGTCGCGCAGCACCGAGTTGGACACGACGCCGCACAGGGAGCTCGCGGGCGTCGCGCACGCGCTCGCACGCCTCCGCGCGCTCGACGAGGCGGCACTCGCGGCGCACGCGGGCGAGCTGCGCGGCNCGAGCTGCGCGGCGCGCGGACGGTGCTCGTCGACGTGCTCGAGCGCGCGCTCGGGCGGCGCACCAGTGCGGGCGGCGAGGATGCGCGCAGTGAAGAGCCCGGCGAGGGGGGCGGGGCGTCGAGGAGCGAGAGCGAGAGCGAGCTCGAGTACGTCGAGCCCGAGACGTGGAGGCGGGAGCGGGAGGAGGAGGCCGCGGGCGCGCCGGGCGCCACGGCCGGCCAGCGTAGGGACACCCCCGGCGCGTCGTCGTGGCTAGGAGAGGGCGTGCGCGCCGCGGAGCTGCGCGCCCTGCAGCGCGAGAAATGGCTCCTCGCGTTCGACCACATCCGCGGTACGCCGCCCGCCGTCCTCGCGCCGTCCGCCGCTCACGAGCACACGCAGAGTGCGAGGCTGCCCAGCGGCGCGACCGCCGCGAGCTGGTCGCGGCCCTCGTCGAGGCGCGCTCGTCGGCCCAGCGGCGGGGCAGGCCGCGCCGGTCACGCTACCGCACGCCCGCCTAGGTCACGCGTCGCGCGTGACCCCCGCACGAGGGGACGAATGGCAGGCAGCGCATTTCGCAGGGGGCCCGATCGCAACGCAGAGGCACGGAGCGCACGAGAGTGCGAGATGGCGCGCTCATCGATGGGGCGCAGGACCCTATCTATTATCAGATTCGAGGCTCGCGGTGCGCAGAATGCAGATGCAGTTGAGAGGGTACTGTACAGGCAACGAAAAGACGGAATATGCGAGGTGGTACTACATGATTGCGACAAGAAAGAGGGGCGAGGCCCGCCGCGGAAGTGCGAAGGGGTGCGGCGGCTCGCGTGTGCAAGTGCGTGTGGCGTGGAGCCCGCGGCGCTCAGTTGATCGCGAGCAGCTCGACCTCGAACTGCAGCGTCGAGTTCGGCGGGATGATTGGTGGGAAGCCGCGCGAGCCGTATGCCTGGCACGCGAGCGACGTCAGCGCGGGGCTGCGAGGAGCGGGGCGGGCGACTCACGTAGTCGGGCGATGCAGTCAAGATGGCCTTGGTGCCGAGCGACAATTGCGGCACGCCTGGCGGTCACAGTCAGCAAAGCGGCGGCGGGCGACGGGTGTGCGCACGTACCCTCATCCCAGCCCTTGATGACCTTGCCGATGCCGATCTGCGTCTCGAACGGGCTGCCCCTGCAAGCGGGATGAGCACATGACGCGCAAGCGTGCGCGTCCGCGGAGACAGAAAGACGCACCGATCCCGGCTCGAGTCGAACTTGGTGCCATCGGGAAGGGTGCCGACATAGTGTATTGAGACACGGTCTGCGTGGGGCGCGTCGCGTCAGGGAAGCGCAGACGGGCGAGAAGGAGAAGCGGACACGCACCGCCTTTCTTGGGGAAGTTCTTGCCGTCACCGGGCTGGATAACTTCGATACCGACACCCTGGGGAAAACGGTGAGCGCGACGCGTGCGGCGACGAGGAAGAGCAACCGACCATGGCTGGAGATGGCTCTGGAGGCAGAGGTGGTGGGGGCTGGGCGCAGTGTGGAGGGAGGCTTAAGTAGGGTCGGAGGCGGAGTACGGATCTTGATCCGATCTGGGCTGATTGGGAGTGCTCGATCTGAGGTTTGGAAGGACGAAAGGAGGGACCAGGACGCGGTGGCCAGACCGCATTGCTGTTATCGATGTCGATGCGATATCAGAAAACGAATTATATGCGCATTTCCATCCCGCGTGCTCGGGCGCCGCCCATCGATCCTCTGCCAGACACCGTCCCAGCCGCCGCACGCACCGACGGGGCGCCGGCCGCAGCGCAGGGGCGGCGGGTGCCGCGCGGTGGGACGCGTCTCTAAAGGCAAAGACGGATGACGCAGGGGCTAGGCGCAGGGCAGACGCACCCCAGAAGTCTGCGCTCCATCCGGGGTGCGATTGCTATCGATGGAGCGCCTGGACTGCTGCCGGATCCATACATTCTGCCCTCCTCTGGCATTCCAGGCCCGGCGCACTTCAATCACCCATCAAACCTACCCAGCTATGAACGCCGAGAGGCGTCAGGAGCTTGCCGTCGACGTCGGCGGCGCGGGCACAGCGTGCGCGCCGCGCCCGAGCACGCGCAGACACACGCCGGCCGCGACGAGCCCATGCGCTTGCGGGGTGTCGCGTCAGGTGGGCGCGCCGAGAAGCCGTGGCAGACCTCGCCCGCAGAGATAGACTTTGCGGGCGCGGCGGGCAAGCTCCGCGACGGTGGTCGCGCGACTCCGACACTGCTTCGTCCAACTTGTCTGTCGGCTCCATGCAGGGACGCGGAACGATCTCCAATCACGCGCAGGGGAGTGGTCCTCCAGAAAGGCGCCACTGGGAGTATGCGTTTTGCCCGGCACGACGCAGAGGCATGTCGACGCGGACCCTGGCCCGGGAACGTCCTGCGGTATCCTCAATAAAGGATCTCCACTCGTCGCGCCCGCGTGAGCCAGCACCTGGTCCCATCCGCCGCGAACCACCCAGGGTCCAACCGCGGGGCGTCCGAGATTTACGTACAACGCGCACGCCGCGGGAGGTTCTCTCGTCTGCGAAGGAAGCCGCGGCGAGGCTATCTAACCGAAGGCGATCTGCCGCGAACGGAAGGCCCCTCCCCGGTGTATTCGAGCGGGGAGCAATTGGGTCCGAGGCGATAGATGGGCCGCGATAGAACGCGCTCGCCCCAGGTGGAGCCGCCGCGTAGAGAGGCTGGCCACGGGGGGAGGCCCTGCGGGCGATGGCCTATCTCTATTCTGCGTCACGGAGCTGGTGTCTGCACGGGTTTCCACAGTCAAAAGCGTCCGACTGAATGTGCGGTGTTGCGGCGACTCACCTTGCGGACAGCTACGGGGGCAGGAAGGGGGGTGCAGGTCCGGATTGGCGAGGACGAGCAGACAGGCAGCAGACCGCTCCGTCGCCCGTGGGAGCGGCGACGGCACACGGAGCGTGGTTGACCATACGCAGCGCTGCAGGATGCCAAACGAAGGGTTCGTGGCTTGCGCAGATAACGTACGCTACGTACTCATGACGCTCTGCGTCGCAGATAGTGTGCCGGGCAGGGGCCCGGCGTCGCGTCGTCCTGTCGCAAAAGCCCCGTAGCGGCGGTGGCAGACCAAGTGCAAAGCGGCGGCGAGCGCCCACCGTCACGGCACCCGCACGTGACGCGCCACATCCACGTCGGGGAGGCGCCGGTGGGCCCAAGCGACCTCCCTGACGAAGAGAACACCGCACGTACGCACCGCACCAGCTCTGACCATGCTCCCCGTATAAACCGCGTCGGCTGGACAGGCCCGTCTGCGCGCCCGAAGCATGGAAGCCCACCCCTCCGTACGTACACCTCCGTCCCGCCAACGATCCTTCCAACCCTGACTCCTCCCACAGCATGCGGAACTCTCACACGTCCTCCCAAAGTACCCAAAAACCGCAGGATCGCTCCTGCAGACATACAACGACCTAAAGCTCGGTAGGCCTGTATCTATCCCCATCGAGCGGCAGGGCGCTGAGAGACGTGCAGCACAGCAGTGGGAGGCCCTTGAGGTGCTCGACGTGCCCTCGTGCGCGCGGGGTGCGGTCAAAGGCAGGCGGCCGAACACGGTGGGGGCCTTCCGTGGCTCTTCCCGAAAGCCCACGCTGACAGTCTGCCCCAGGAGGACACACTTTTCGTCGTCCCTTGCTCCCTTGCCGAGTCCCTGAACATCAGCTGGTGCGCCTCGTATTTCGCTCTGCGTTATGATATGTTTATCTCACGCGCCGCTGCCCCAGGTTCCACCAGGCCTTCCACGATCTCGGAAAACCCCCGCACGTCTACCTTGCGATCAACGCCGACGACTCCAACATCGTGTACTACAAGCTGAGCCCCGGGATCGTGAAGCCCGCCGTCTAGCGCTGCTTGTATCGGTGGTGTGCTACGGAAGGCGCCTCAGCCTTTACGCAAATTTCCCCAAGGTCGGCAAAAATATGTACTAGCTATATTATTGGGTTTTTTTTCCCTTTTGCATGATATCACATGTTCGCTCGACGGAACGATCCTAGGAAGTCGATGCATGTGACGGTTGTGATGACGCGTCCACAGCTATAGCTTTACATTTCCTCATGCGAGATCCACCAAGCAGGATTCAACCTTCTCGCGAGGTCCGCTGGTGCGTTCGCGTCTGTCCCCTATCTACTCGTCAGTAACAACATAGCCAAGTAGCTCACAAGAGACGATGTCGTCACTGTCTTCCGCGAACATATGTGCGGGACCGAAATATTGATGCATGCATTAATGTCACGGTCTTCGCCAGAGCAATTGCGTTCATGTCCTCCCCACCTCAAAATTCTGGATCCTAGTCGCGATGGCAAAGGCGTCCACTTTCCTCGGAAAGAATGCTTACCAGATCTAGCAGGGTCCATGATATACCTCGCACCTCAGGGTGTGAAAATTTTTACGAGCGTAGCCAGTAGCACGCGCGCACAAAGTTCTACATAAGGCGCGATTGTTCTACAACGACTACCGTCCCACACACCAGGACGAAAGCAAGAATGATACCCAAGTATGTCAAAGGCTAGGCGGGCTATCCCTGTTTCTACTCACGCGGTCCGTTGTGCTCGGGGAGGAGCAAACTAACTAGATCGTCCGGGCCCGTCTGTCAAATTCCAGTTCGCCGACGGCTTCTCCGTGGCGGCATACTTGACCAGCAAAGCTAGGAAGGCAGAAACCTTCCTTCCCTACTGACATGCAGGGGGCCCAGATACGGCATGCGCAAGGCGAAAGATCGTCGTGTGGGTGGTTCGTCGCTGGTTATCACTGCGGCATCGCTGATGTATTCCGCACGTCCGCAGCATTTGTCTAGTCAGAAAGGATAGCCGAAGCCTCGTGTGTGGGGGGTCGTCTTTCAACTGACACCAATCCGGTCTATCATTACTCGAGATTTACTCCAGCTGCCCTAAGTAAGCATTCAGTGGATAGCCTCATGCCACTGTGTGTGAATTACGTGAAGCGGGTCCACTCGTTTCTACATGCGAACCGATGCTCTATGCCGCAGGAACCCGTAGGCTGTGGCCGCTATTCACCGACGCCGCTGGACAGCTATCCCAAACGACTCAAACATCAAGCCGTCCGTTCGAGCTGTATAGGTTCCGAGCTTTATTAGCTGGTTTTCTTACAGTTGTACTCGCAACCTTGAGATTCCAACACTGATGTAGTTCAGGATAGATCGTGCCTCGCCACGTACGGCCGCGCTTCCGACGCTGCTACCTCGACCGTCTCTTTTGAGCTTGTCCCTACCAGACACAGGGGGCGCAAGGGGCCGGTGTGATGACTCGACCGACCGGCCCCGCCCTCATCGGTTTACAGACTGCATACAAGTAGATGGAAACTCACCGGCACGACTGGAAAAGTGCATCAAAGGCGCAACGTACCGGTGAGCACTAGAGTGACTGTCTAATAACATATGCTCTTGACTAATATTTTGATTGCGCACCTTGGCGCCTGTAGTCAACAAATATAACGAAAGTACATCTTCGCTCATCACACCCGCACATTTTGCTCTTATCGTGCATCTCGCAAATGCATATTCGTGTTATACATATCCAATGTCCATATATCATCGCCATAGCCCCACAGACCATCTATCCATCGCATTGTCGGAAAACTCACATCACACATTGCCAATCATAGCGGTCATGTTCTACGGACAGAATCAGAAGCGAGCCAGAGGCCTGCCACCGGAAATGTGTAGCCACCTGCTACTTTAGATTGAGCTCCTTTTCCGAGCACTCATTCTGGTTGGATCATCGACTCTCACTGCATCCTAGGCAGTCTAGATCTGAGCTACCCCTAAAACCTACCATGACGTCCGTCTGTATCGGTGTGGGCCTCCGCTCACGATAGACTTCATAGATCACCTCATTTTCCATCAGAGTCGCACAGGCTGCCATCATAACAAATCGGCAACACTTAAAAGCTGAAGCATTTCTACGGTACGTCGTCGATCTTGGATTCCCGCCTTCTTCTACTCGCTGTAACGACAAGAGAGCTCATGGAGCATCTAGAACCTACCTACTTCACCTCGGCAGATACTGGTGCCACAAGCCGCTCTTTCGGGACGAACCCACGTGCTTGTAGCGAAGGTCTTCTGCCAGAGGAAGAGCACGAGAACGCTCCACATGCCATCAAACTTCGTGTGAGTGATGAACATTGCCTCAGGATTTGGGTGTGCCGTTCATTGCCGCTCCAGTACCTAGGTTTCTCTGAGGAGGAGCAGGGCCTCTTGGTCTATCTCAATCTCAGCGGCCAAGCACTCCTCCCTAGGCTCGGCTCTTACATAGTTCTAGGCTTGCGTCAAAACAATTTTGCTTCTCCAAGTCAGACTCCTTTCGTTTCTTTCCAACTCCGGAATGGTGGAGAATTTCCTCTCATTACGGACTTGATCGGATGCAAGAAAGTAAATGAGAGTATTCTGGAGAACGGTGACGTAGCGGCATCTGGACTACAGGGCGTCAGATGGGATATATGCATCAGCGTGAGCGACGGCGCAGGGACTTCGACGCATCTGACTTTCTGCGTAGATCCAGAATATTGGCGAACATCGTCAACAAAGGAAGGCGGACACTCTCGGGTCTCTGGCCCATAAGGTAGCAGGCATATTCAAGTATTGGTGGGACGAGGTCAGTGTATCCCGGTTCACTTTCGGTGCTACAGGCTACTGAATCCCAGACCACCATGCTTTCAGCACGTTACAAGGGTGTCGGACCAATGTAACCCGTACGGCCTTGGGAAGGTCATCATGTTTGAAGATATGTACCTCGTAGGACTCGCTCCAGTGGAAGGTAGCAAGTGCATGTATCTCGGTGTGCTAGCACACAAGAAGAGCACCGCTGCTTCGACCTACACCCCCGCAGCGGACATCCGCAGTCGCACGATGGCCCGATTTCTGAGTGCTAAGGTGGCCTCCCACCTCCCCGATTCGTCACGGCGCGACATCCAAGTTCGCCCTATCCTTGCACCAAGCCTTCCTGGTGCTGGTGAGGGGCCTTACCGGTTCTCTCCAATCCACCCCTCACATGGAGCCGGGGGCCTGCCATCTACTCAACCATTCCGTGGGGTGGATCCCTCTTGCTACACTCAAGTCCTGCCGTCACTGGCAGCATCCCTTGGTCTCGCTGGCTACCAAAGGTGTGAGGAAGTCGCAGATTCGTGCGAGGCTGTGTATCTGATGCTGTATTTCAGCCAGACACAAGGACATCCCCAGGCTCTCTCCGACTCGGAGGATTCCTGGTCAGCGTATATGCCCATCTGTACAGAGTACGGCTCTTCTCGGTATCCTTCGCAAGTTAGGCCTGAGTATGCTCCGCTATCCTTCGCTGAGGCAGGAGAGGTGAGATACCCGCTCTCATCTGGGAGTCTGGTGGTTTTGCAGTGAAGCTTATGTCTCTTGAGGGGCTCATGAATCAATGGTCACCAGATTCTTGCATTCTTTAGCAGTTTGGGAGAGGGTCCATCCAATCCGCATCATCGCATCATGATGATTCGTAGTGCAAAAAGTGAATATATGCAACTTCTGCCTTTTAGCGCCCTCTGAACCTATTTCTTTTTACAGTGAATGCAGCTTCGTTGGAGGACTCAGTGTACCAGTAGAGGTGACTGATGTACACTCCAAACAGTGATAATTTGTATCGAGTTCAGTAATACGAGCACCACATCCGTACATGATGATACCCGGGAAAACAGCAGAGACGTAAGAAGCTACATACATAAGGTGGAATTATTTTAGGGCTGGTGGATATTAAATTTCTGTGCTTTGTATATTACTCATATATTATTATTATTATTATTATTATTATTATTATTATTATTATTATCATATATTACGTAGATGCCTCGTATATCAGTAAAGTGTCTCTTACCTTTTGTTACTGCTCTAGGGCAGTCTTCCACTCCCTCAGCGGCCTCTGGGGTTCGCACCTTTATACTGTTCACTTTTTGGGTCTGAGCATACAGCTCTATTGTCTCTTTCTATTGTCTACCCTTGCCTCTGAAGGGTCGGAGTATGATGCTCACCGAAGCGAGGCGCCTCTTGTAGATCATTAAGTATGTGCAAATGAGCGCTTATCATGTGGCGTGGTAATTGATCCGGTCGCGGGTATGGTTACAATCGCCGCGCCGACCGAAAGTTGCTTTCAAGGGTTTTGTTGGCTGGCTGTCGAGAGGCCGATATTCAACATGCCGGACTCGGGGCACGCCACGGTTTTCTTAGCATGTACACCTCCTTAGCTTGAAGAACAGCTGCCGTACTGCTTTCCTGACACTGCGATGTGGATGATGTTCAGAACGTCACGTCCTTGACCGATCGAGCGAGGTTGGGGGCACAAGTGTCACGGATGAAGAGGCCATCATTCAAGCACGCCATACGACTTCCTTCACGTACAAAGTCACCTGAGCAAATGCATTGTACGAACTTACCGACATTTGCCGGCCCGCAGGCTCGTCCTCCGGGAGCAAAATGGAGGTAGCCCGCCTCGGATAGATGCCTCTGTCGTCCGGGAAAGACACACCCCTTTCTATCGCTCACAACTCTCCAGAAACGTCACTTTCCGGATTGCTAGATGCTCTCTATAACTATCCGTCACGGCGCAAACTGCCCCACAGGCATGGTGGCCTGCCTCAGCTCGAACGAATTTGCTTCCCAGGACGGATATCAGCGCCCAGCGAGCGTGAGCACATACCCACGGACATAGTGCGTCTATCTGCACCCGCATCTGCCCACCTCTTACGCCTGGCCTGCATGTCCAAGTCGTGTCGTGTCTCTCAGAGCTACATGCACATCCTCCACTGGAGAACGTGCGCTGTTGGACACAAGAATTCTTGAAGCGACCTTGGATGTCTTCTTCCTACAGCCACCCGATACCCCCCTGCCGCCTCCGGGCAACTCGTGGATCACATACGCGATACTTATCCAGGATGAAATTTGGAGCCGCGTTCATGTTTCGGTGCGTAGCGTTGTCAGATTTCAAGCTAGCCGAGATGAATGCTCGAATTGCTATCCATGGTCTAGCGCAACATTTCAGCTATAAGCGCACAGAAACAATCCCACCTCGAGCACGACGTCTAGCTGTCCTCACTTCAACATGTAGCAGATAGCCGTCGCGGCACGGGTGTACGAATAGATATCCCCTGCGGTATATGGGCGATATCTAACAGTCGACACTCTGCAAAACTCTCCTAGGCCCGCATATAAGACAGGCACACAGCCCGAGTCGGGTCGGACAACCATGGACTCCTCCATCGGAACAGATGTCGCTTGCAGTGCTCTGGGAGGCGACAATCCCGTGCCTCGAGGAGACATCCGAGGGCCCTCCGTGGCAGAAAATCGACCATCTCTGCCCGCTACTGAGGTATGTAGCTAGGGTCGCTCCTACGTGTAGAGTTATTCTTGACTACAAACAATAATTCAAGGAGGAAGGAAAGCTGCGCGACTTCTTCGAGAACCAGGAGGGCATTGGTAGCCTTGCACCTTACAGGCTTGTACCCTCTGACCCCTCCCTACAGTTCGACACCGAGCGAAGCATCGTTAGTTTCCGACTCCTCAACGGCCTCTACCCCTTGGTTAGCTGCTTGACAGTCACCGGAAAAGAAAAAATCAAAGACGACTCGGAGATGGTTGACGGAGGGGCAACAGCCGAACAGCTTGGAATGAAAGGCGTGAAGTGGAATCTGTTTTTCTCACAGGTATGGAGCTTTTCATAGAAGATGTTTCGTGTCTAATTCTATACACAGGCATACATGGTTACTGGCAATCATCAGAGGGAGGCGAAGTGTCGTGAAGCAGTGGCACGTAAGGCGGCCAAATTTCAAGTTCCCCAGACGTTGTACACCGAGAGGGCACGAATTCATGTCACCTCTCGGCGGATATCCCGTTGCTAACTTGAATACGACACACAGGCTGGCTGCCATGAAGGTGTGACGTTCCCGCTCGACAAACTACACTTCATCGGCCTCATCCCCATTACCAACGGACGTTGCGCTTATGTGTGCGTCTTGGGATACATGGAACAAAGTGAAGCTTTGAGTACAAAGGGCCCCATGGAAAACGGTATCCAAGTCAATTCTGAGATAGGCCAATTCTCAGGCTCTGGCGCGTACGGTGCCGCCGTGGCTTCGAACGTACCGTCGGGCGATTCGGACTCAGTATATCTCTATCATCCTTATCCGGACATCTACGATGCACCAGCAGCTCGTGCTGCACAGGACTCGGAGCCTGTGGCTGCTGTGTCACCAATTAACGCCGTGAGCCCCGCCTGAATATAGATCGCAGTTCAGCTAATGCATCCTACTCATTTAATAGCACATGTACTGGGATCGTTCTATCCGCGCCAACGCCTTGGATGAGGGGTTATATCAATCCCATCAGGTCAGGATAATCATGGTTCTAAGAACTGTTGTCTAATTCTCGTTTATCAGCATGGATGCCAGTGGAATACTATCAATGACTATCCAGTCTTTCCCACCAACTAGCACCTGAAACCGCAAATTTGGGACGTCTCTCGGCCTCTTCGACGCTGGAGCGCACCACATCATCCGACATCTTTCCTAGGGACCGCCTCATACAGTGATACTGAGCTCCCTTCCGAATGAGCTTGCTCATCCGATCCGGCGTCTCTTTCTACAGCTTTTCATCTACTACCATTGCGCTCCTCCCCCCGTTATTCTCAGACTGCACTCCTTGCTCACGCATTTGTGTAGCCCACTTTTCACTATGTATCTTGCTCTCTTTTATCTGTTCGAACCCGTCTTCGCTAATAGTTCTCATGCCGCGCCGCCTCCCTCTTTCACTGGTCGATTGTATGGTATACGCATGCGTGTACAGGCTTTCAATTTTATACTTTCCTTGTTTACTGTATCTCCTATAATCCCTCTGTACGCATTTCGTCGGTCGTCCTTTGCGCTAACGTGTTTTACGTCTACATCCGTGCAGCTCTCCGCCAGTCCCACTTTATAATGATATATGTATGCTTCTAATCCACGACAAGTACGTCGCCGAACCTCGCGTGTCGGCCACAGCAATTCTACAACAAACAACCGTCGTAGAGCTTAAAGTCGTCTCTATGGAGAAAAAGTAGTTATGCTACAGCTTCAAATAATACACGCGGGGGCCCAATCCAGAAAGCGTCATCTACATGCCATCCGAAGGGGAGCGTCAATGCATCAGCCCGCCCGCGCGCCCCCGCTCGCCGGCCGACTCGCGCAGCAGCAGCACACAGAGGCCCGCGACGAGGAAGATCACGACGCTCGCGTACACGGGGAACGAGCGGTCGAGCATAAGCAGCGCGCCACCGAGGAGCGGCGCGATCATGCCGCCTCTGTCGGGCGGCGTGGGTGAGCGTGCGCGGAGGGACAGAGGGGAGAGAAGGCGCACATGCGGGAGAGCGCGGAGGCGATGCCGCAGGCGGTTCCGCGCACTGGGCAGGGTGGGGTCAGCGTGGTATCCCTGGGGAGAAAGCGTGCGTGGGGAGCGCACCTTTTGTTCCAAAGATTTCGGGCGTCCAGCTATTTTGGTCTTGTCAGCAAGGTATGGCAGCGAGGTTCCCATCGTCACGTACCCGTAGAGGACGGCCCACATAGCCTATGCGCGACAGCTCAGCACAAGAGCGCAAAATGGTGCGGGACAGGACTCACGGTTGCACTCAGGCTGATGCCTATCGTACTGATGCGAAGCGCTAGCGAGCTTTGCGCGGCGACAAAGAAGAGGCAGAACGTCGCGGTGGCAAATGTGCTTCCTGCTAGGGACCAGCGTCGCCCAAGCCTTGAGTCAACGAGGTACGCTCCAAGCTGGCCCGACTGGTTGAGCTAGGGAGAGACGGGGCGGACGGACGCACTCACGATCGCTCCTGGACATCCCCCGATCGAATATATGACCACGTCCCACAGGCTGTCTGAGAGACTTGTCGGCTCCGAGTTGTCGCCTCCCCGTCCCTCGAGGAGTTTCGGCAGGTAGACATTGAACATCGTGTACGCTTACGACGCAGAGATCAGGCCCTCGCCCCTCCACAACACGAGCGAGCGCGCACTCACCGAGCGACATCGCACACCACACAACCCACACCAGCACCGTCGTCCGCACCCACTCGGGCGCGAGCACCATCCCGACGCGGTCGAACCACGCCCAGAGCGGCCTCCGCACCGCCGCCGGCAGCTTCCAGTACAGCGCCGACCGCGCCTCCCTCAACGACGACACGCTGCGCGCGCGTACGTGACCTGCGCGCCCCTCGCCCCGTGCGCGCTTGAAGAACGCGTCCGCGTCCGGGTGCGGCGCGGGCGGGGATGGTGGGGGCGGGGCGTCGAGCGTCGGCGTGAGGAACGCGTGCCCGCTGAGCGAGACCTCGGGCGCGCCCGTCGAGCTGTAGCCCGGCAGGTCGCGCTCGGGCGCGCTGCGCAGGACCTGGGTGGACGCCCGCGGCGCGAGCGTGGGCGGGCGCGGAGGCGGGTCCTTGGCGCCATCGTCGTCGTCTTCTGCGCTGAAGACAGGGGAGCCGGACGCGGCGCGTGGGCTGCTCGCGATGATCTCGGACGGCCGGAGGTGGTCGCGGACGTCCTCCGCGTCGAGCGCGAGCTCGTCGCCGTTGAACTTGGAGATGAGCTGCAGTGACTCGATCGCCTCTTGTGTGCGGCCCGCGTGGACGAGGTAGCGCGGAGACTCGTGCAGGCGGAAGAAGGCGATGCGGGCGAGGAACATGACCAGAGTCTGTGCTTTCGGGTGAGCGGCGTCGATATACGCGTTCGGGGCGGAGAGAAAACGTACGAGCAGCCCGAGGGCGATCAGGAGGAACTTCCAGCCTCTGTTTTGTGACGCGACGTCACATGGCTCTGGACTTGGTGGACATGAATGGCCGGGTATGACAGCGAGTCCTATTACTGCTGATATGACCGAGCCGAAGGAGAAGAACACTGAGAGAGCAGTAACGAGATACTGCTTGCCATTCGGCATATGCTCGAGCAATAGTGTACCATCAGTCGGCATGGATCCCTGCGTAAACGCCGCACATTGCGCCTTGTTAGCCTTAGTCATTACCAGGAAGCAGTGTACGTACTCCCACGGCACTCCCCAAGAGGAAGAGCGCAGCGCACAACAATGGGAATGTATTGGCGAGAGCGGCGAGTACGCCGAATACGGAAGTGAGGAAGAGCGTTGCGTTGAATGCCGCGGTGCGCCCCATGAGATCAGAGCCTTGAGATTGTGTGAGTGCGTAAAGAACAAAGCAAGAAGTGAAGACGTACAAGTTCCCCAACCCACCGCGCCGAACATCATACCACCAAACATGGATGATGATAGAACACCTATTCGTGTGTCGGGAACTGCAGTCCGCGGGTTGTAGAGCCGGTCAGAAGACCTGTGGAGGAGGCGAACATACGACGGGGACTGACCGTCAAAGTGTTGCTGGACTCTTGGCAGTATAATGGCGATGGCTTGTATCCACATCTATGCTGTTCTGTCAAGGCTGTGCATACAGTCGTGAAGGACACTCACGTTATCCGCAAGCCACCCTTGGGAGCCGGTTTATTGTTCGTTGCGTGAAAAGAGACATTCGACGCGTGAAGACTCACCGAACCCACACAGGGACAGCAGTGTCCACTGGTAGCTGCCTGCAAGGAGCTGTGCGTCAGCCGCGCGAGTCCAAAGGGCAAGCGGAGTCGCGTACGCACCCATGCCGATCTTGTCAATGGTCCTGTCTAGCGGCGTCCTGCCGTCGTGCACGACACCCATCTCCTCGTCGTCGCTGGCGACCAGGCCCGCCGTCTCGCCCTCGTCGGCGCGGTCAAAGTAGCTCGACATTCTCGTGTCGTCCTCCCAGAAGCCGGATAAGCGGGGATTCACAGCCATGGCCTCGTATGTCGGACTGCTTTATAGCAAGGGCGTGATGGGAGAGCACGTTACGGCTTATGCGATATTAGAATGCCGGATGGCGAAAAAGACTATGTAACGCGCGCGCCCGGGGTATGTCTTGGATAGCGGCGCTGTGTCAGCACGGCTGCTGGCTGAGCGTTGATCGTTTTCCCCGCGTCGGGTAGAGCGTCCCGCAGGCCACCAAAATGGCAGAGGTCGCGGGACGGTAAGCGAAATGAAGTCGATGCTCGCCGCCAGCCTCGCCATGACATAGTGCTAGTGTCAGGGGGCTGATTGCGATCGACTGATGCCCCGCGCCGGGGTCTTTGCGGGGACCGTGCCTTATTATAATAATGGTCTCGGGCTCGCAGGTCGACTCGCTCAGCCTGAAGGTAAACCGTAAATTGGACCGTCGTCAGTATTGTCCGCCACCTGTGTCCGCTCGCTTCTCAAAGAGGCATATGTAGAGGTACGTAAGTTTTCCATGGCGCCATAAATTTTATGCACTGGCTTTCCGTTATCTCTACACAGGCGGGCTGTAGGATTGCGCCAATGGAATCGCTTGCAATCTGTTGGGGACTATCGTGGCCCTTGAACGTGTTTCTGTAGCGGTACGTAACAGTAGCCACCTTATGAGGCATTACTGCGTCTCCTTTGCAGACAAACGGGGTGTTTCAGTGTGCATCTCGTATCACGGGCCCTTTGCAGAAGGCTTTCATTGGACTCGAGCCTTTCCAGCATTGCGCTCAGTGTGATTCAGTCATATTGCTGCCTATGTGGCACGAGAACACGGCAGCATTTGCCATCCCGCCGTTGCTCGCCAAGACGTTCTCTACTGTGCCACAAAGGCACTTGCCCGCACGGCTTTCTGGCCCCGCTACTACCAATTCCTGGTGCTGCGGGCCATCGCCTTTCCGTGCCCTCGCTGGTCTCGACTGCGGTCGGGCCGCCCGGTCCCACGACGCTTCAGCAAGATATTCAATGATACGACCGCTTGTCACTCCCTAAATATTGTCATAAATGGGCGGCGGCGGCTCTGGGCCAGCACTCCAAGGCGGAGTATCTGCGCTACAAAGGCGGTGTGCGCCCCGACCTAAATATAGCCATCAGGGTTTCCACTCTCGGCTGATCCCACACTCGATGATCTCACTGCAGCTTCTCGCAATAAAAAGAGCGCGACGGGCCTCCCGCAGCCCCACACACCCTCTCCCTCGCTGCTCCTCACGACGACGACCCACGACACCATGCAAGCCCCCAAGCCCGCCCTCACCACCTCCACCCAGCCCCAGGCGATCCAGATGAGTGAGTCTCCCGCACCCCTCGCCGTCGAGAGCGACCCGGCTCACGCCGCGCGCAGACCCCATGTCGCCGCCCGCGCGCAACCACACGCAGTGCGAAAACCAGGGCAAGGCCCACCGCCTGCGCGGCGGCGGCGCCGGCAAGGTGAGCAACGCCCCCTTACGTCCTCCAGCGGTCGCTGACGGCACCCCCAGGACTGCCTCCTCGGCGCGGTCGAGTGCTTCCTCTGCTTCGAGTGCTGCAAGGACTGCTGCGAGTGCTTCGCTGACATCGTCTGTACGTCGCCCCTCCATTTGCCGCCTCTCACAGCAGTGCTGACGGCACACAGGTTGCCCCTGCGAGATGTGCTGCTAAACGTTCCACACGACAAGTCGCTATCGTGTCTGTACATATATATTCCCCTGCCCGGTTGTAACCTGTTCTGGACATTGTTAAACACAGACTCTCCATGCATACCTCACGCAGCAAAGTCAGAGAACTTCCCCGTCTGACAGCGTTGTTGGGAAATGTCTTGGCACACGCCTCGAGGCTCGCGAGTGAGAACCGCCGCCGCTGCCGAGTGCACGCTTTGGGACGGCCCCACACAGCACGGCAGGAAAACGCGTCACAGATGACATGATACAACGAGGTCAAATTCAACGCCACATATTGCATTATCATAGATGTAGAAGATATGCACGGCAGGTATAGAGGTAATCCAGCAATATTCGATAGTGATGAGTCCGTTGTGATCGTGAGCGCGCTACCAAATAGGTAGTAGTCCGACAGCTTATGCAGAGTCTGTTCACACGACAGTGGTGAATGCGGAGGAGACCGCGGGGAGGGAGGTCGACACCGTAGATGCAACGAGGGTGGACGGCGCCGGGGTGGGCGCGGCGACGGTCGACGAGAGCGTGGAGGGTACGCCCGGGAGGTTCGCGTTCTGGATCGTGAACACGGGCGAGGCGTTGCCCGAGTCGCTGACAGAGCCGACCACTGGACAATCCTCAACACAAAGCTGTGAGAGCGGAGAACGGAGCTGGACGTACAGACGACGATGTAGTTCTCCGCGCCCAGGACGTTGGGCACCGTGAAGCTCACCGAGCCGGCGTCGACGGGGAAGTCCTTCGCCAGCGGGTTCTCTGTGTCCGCCCGTCAGCACACGCGCGCCGACACTGAAAAACAAAGAAGGCTCACTGAGGTCGAGGTACTCGGACAGGTCGCCGGGCATCTGGTGGCCGAGGAGGAGCATCGCGGTCGTGTTCTTGCCGTCCGCGCCGATCTGCGACGCGTCCCAGGTGACGGTCTGCTGCGCGCCCGCGGTCCACACGTCGCCCTGCTTCGGCGACGTGATCGCGGGGTCGTACACCTCGAAGACGTTCGGGTGCATGGCCGGCACGGCGGCCGTCGTCGAGGGCACAGCTGCGCTCGGGCTCACGACCGCGGTGGGAACGGCGGCGGCCGACAGAGCGAGGGTGAGGGCGGAAAGGAGGGCTCCGACGCGGGGGGTGAACATGGCTGTTGGCTGGTTGGGAGGGGGTAGCGGGGAATGGGGGTATGTGTGCTTGGGTGCGAATGGACAGTAAAGGACAGACAAGGGTGGTTCAAAAGATTAGACGAGAGGTGAGGGGGAGCGAGAAGGTGCAACGAGTGCTGTAGACAGCCCGATGCCGCCTCCTCGAATGTCTTATACCTGCCCGCCTGTGGCTCGCTTAGAGCTCGGAGCGCCGAGACAGCCAATCGCTGGTGACGGATGGAGCCCTGGTCGAAACCCCAGCCCCCAATGTTGGAAGAAGCGAGTGCGTCGTCACGCAAAAAGATGGGGCCACATAGGTGGGCTGCACCTACAGCCTTGTCTGAACGCTTCTGGCGCAGCGAAGCGGGGATGGCAACATCGAGGGGCTCTATGTTTGCGCTGCGTCATTGGCTGCGCAAGGGATGTGCGATGATCCGTCGTGGATAATTACCGGCTTCGCGTAGCACAGCGCAGGGGTGGCAACCGCACCACTGCTCGCTCTGCGAGGAATCGCTTTCCGGGGCGCGTGCCTATGTATCAGCTGCCCCGCACACGTTGGACCAACGTCTCAGAGTGAGATGGAACAGTGCGCGCGTTGTATTCAGCATCTAATGAACCTCTAAATTAGTGCGAATACACAGCCAGGGAAGATACCAACTCACCAAGCCGTGTTGACCAGCCCCAGCGACTCGGAGAGCCGAGTGATGTCAAGATCAACAGACGATGACACACCTGCTTCAAGTTCTAGCACAAAACTGGAACATGCCGCGTAACCCCGCCCTCATAACATATGATCTCAAGATGTGAGTAGTCTCCCAGCAGAGCGCAGACATCTTCGCTGTCCAGCGATGCGAGCGGTGTTCCCCAAGATGGTCTCGAGATCATGGTGGCCGTTCGCAACCAAGAAATGCATTGTCCAAATCTGGACGCGTGGCGTTCTTGACCCGCAGCGCCCAGGTCGCCACAGCGGCGAACGCGCGCAGTTACCGCCCGCATCCGCATATTTCACGCAGAGAACTGTATATGCAGCACAAAACTTCGCATTGCCGTGCTAAAGACGTACGATGCTCACAAAAAGTCTGTTAACGTGCGCCGCCCATCCCACTGAGCTAGTACGTTCCCCGAGCCTGCCTAGCAGAGACCATCCGGGCGTAAGGTCGGGTGACACGTGGATGCTCAGACAATGATGAACGCCCCGCTCAGGTTGCCAGAGTCGCCCAAGACTGTAGAAAGAGGTCAGACCGGTGGAGTACGATAGATACACCGCCCACTACTTACGGACGATCTGGTAGTCGCTGCCAGGAGCGGTATCAGCGGGAATGGTGACCGACTGGGACCCAGAGCGGAGGTCAAAGCCCTGGGCGAGGGGGTGGTCTGGATATTCGATGTCAATCGCAGTAGACCACACATGAACACCGGCAGAGACATACCGGCGTCCTGAACACCGTTCGCCGCGAGGAGGATACCAGACTGCTCGCTGATCGAAGCAGGAGCGTCGGAAGTATCCCTAACGAAAGAAAACGTTTTCAATGTGCTGTTCGTGCAGTCGCTCCTGAGCCGTGACCCACCAGGTAACGAGCTGAGTCGAGCCAGCAGGCCAGACGGTGCCAGCGTCGGGCGAGGTGATCTTAGGGTTCCAGATCTCCTGGGGAGCGGCGGACGCGCCGATGCAGGCCGCGAGGACAGTAGCGAAGAGAGTAGCCTTGGAGAACATGTCGTCTGAAAAGAGAAGTAGTAGTGCAGAAGAGCTGAGTGGATGAGCTGTCTGAACTGGAGAGATGGAGGTGCACGTACGCTGGTATATATACCGCAAGGCGACGGTCATCGATGCCCTTGGTGTCCAAGCGACACAGTCTTCCTGAATCAATGCAGTACAAAAGAAGACGCACTGTACGCCGTGGCTGCCCAGAATAAACTGGCTGAAGCTCAAAAAAAAGGCATAAGCGGGCTCGCCCCGCATCATTCTTGATGAACGAGTGGGTCATTTGAAACGGCTTCGCCGAATGCAGGACTTGCGACATTACAGGAAACGAAGTTGTAAAATCACGAATGTGAAGAGCCAACAGATGCGTTCGGAAGACGTCCTGACGCGCCCGCCCAGAGAGTACGGGAAATGTAGACTGTCCATGTACAATGTCGTTCCCAGACCGCCTGGCCTCTTGGTCTTCTACTCGAACTAGACATAGGTCAGAGTGGCCATCGCTCTGGAATACTATGAGGGATTTGAAGGGTGACATTATGTCACCTGTTCCGCTTGCTGCCGTGATGCTGACCCGGAACGACCGACAGCATCACTGCGGGCTCCGACCTGTCAGCGAGGCTGTTTCTTCAATAATAGCCGATTCGAACTCACCGGGGCTGCCTAAACTGCGTCCATTTGCAAAGGTTTGGACAACAGCGGGAACGCCGCCAGAGCAAGAGACAGCGGTTGAGAAAGATCAGCATACACGGAATCCTCACGAATTGCCGATGTATAGAGCAACATGTCAACGCTATGGTCTTTCTCTCCGGGAACTGCTATATTTACGATGATACAATCGGCTAGCACAGGGAAGGAAGTCGACAAGATTGTAAGAATGCGAAAACGGTGGAGGTGTTGCTGTGAGCTGGAGGCTTACCTGACAATAGTGCACAAGAGATGGTGCGACTCGGCCGGGGAAATGAACATTGCCACTGTTCACCCGACTGGCCTCTAGCCGTACAGTCGTCGGCTTCTTGTCCATCTGACCTAAGCGTTTCCCGTCTTTCTGAGACACGGAAATGATCGATAGCGTACACATGCCCGGGCTGCAGCCGTAGACGGCTCTTTGCAGTCCCCAAGGAGTCGCCCTGCGCCGACGAATGAAAGCTGTGTCTCCTACGTGTCACAGTCCAATGCGTAGATCCGAGCGTGACTGTATCGTACGCTGTAATAAGACAGGCCGAAGACGACATCCAAGTCGACCGCACTCGTTCAGGCTGAAAAGCGATCGCGAGCAAGAACCAGATCACTAGCGTAGCATGGATTTTGGTTGAGTATGGGTAGTATGATTAGTATCAGCGATAGATGATCTGCCGAAATCAGTGACGTGAGAATGAGTGAGACTTATTCCTACATTGGTAACCGTACTTACATACCACGTAAAATTTCGAGTCTGGGCTTCACTGATGAACGACTCCAGTGTTCGTCGGCGAGATCATCAAAGCAGGGATAACAAGATTACGAAGGTACCTGTAGGTGTAGCCAATGGTATGATACTCCTCAGCGTTGTCTGAGCTTAAAGACGAAGAGAGTTCCTGGAGACAACAAGAGAGCATGTTAAGTTGTATTTGCTTGAAGAAATCTCTTCCCAGCGATAAGCGCCTCAAAACGCCACGAAGGGGCTGCGGAAGCGCTTGGCGTCTCTTGGTCACCGGTCAACGCCCAACGTTCGTTCCGACTTCGTATGGCCACTAGGATATACCTGAAGGGTGATGAGTATGAACAGAGCTTTCATACCATAAACCAGTGACACATCTATCCTTGAGCTGCACGAGGACATGACACGCCTGAGAACTCTGGAGACGATAAAATGGCCGAGTAAATTCCACAAACACGACAAGATGTATATCCAATGAAAGATAAGGAGAATGGAGGTACTAATATGGTGATACAATACAAAGTGCGAGAAAGTAGCTGCAGATGACATGCACGGTGACAATTGCGACGGGTATGGTGATATTGCGGTAGACTCTACGACTAGTAACTTGAATTGACCACAAAACTGCGGAGCGAATTGGGATAGTAAGCATTAAACAGGGTCCCACAGATCGAAACATGAATTGTCAGGGGTGGGATTAGCGACGCGCCGAGTTGAGGGGCGTAAGGGGGCTCTGCGCCACGTCGCGAGGCAGCAGCCTCATGCAGGGCTTGATCTTCTCCTGCGACATGCGTGCCACGCGATCCGCCGTAGGGCTCGCGCTCAAGTTTGAGTCGTCGCTGCCAGGTTCGTCGAAGGCATCCATGTCCTTGATGCGGCGCAGGGCGGGCGAAACCAGCCGGTGTGGTGTGACCTGGCCCAAGAACCGATGAGGGTCATCGTCCGAGGATGGGTCGTCGGGCACGAAGTGGTCAGCGGTGTCCATCATGATCGAGTCGTCTGATAGAAGGGTCAAAGTCAGCCCGAGCCAGGTAAAATGTTGACAGCAGGGTAAACCTACCACTGCCTATCGCCTGCATGTTCCGCAACCTCCTGAGCGGCGAAGAAAGTGTCGATGATGTGCTCCAATTATCGTCCCCATCGTCTGCCTCATCCCAATCCGCCACATCATTGTCAGACGATCCGTAAGGCAGTTCTGGCAGAGACGCCGTTTGCTGTCGCTTGGATATCGAACCACGCGAGCTGGTGTCCCCAAGTTTAACGGCCGACTGAGTCCTACGTATTGCCTTGGGCATTGGAGCGATACGTCTGCGATCTGCCGACAATGAAACAGCTGAATTGAAGCTGACAGCCTTGCGCATGACCTCGCGGAGAGTTGGGACCTCAACCGCTTCGAGGAAGGCGCCCTTGCGCTTGCGTGGATTGACTTGAGGCGTGGCTATCTGTTTTGGTAACGGTTCGAGGAACGGTGCGAGACTGAGGGGCCTTGGTACGTCCTTACGTGTTCTCTTGGCGGCTTCCACGAGATACTCGTCGTCGTCGTCGTCGAACGATCGCTTACCGAGAACAGACGGACCAGCGGCCAGTGGCGATCGCTGCGCGATACGTTCGGCCACGGACGCGATGAGGTGCAAGGGGGAGGCATTCTCCTTGTCTGCTTTCCGAGAAGAGGCGCTCGGCGTGCGCTTCTTTGGTGTGAACGGTGATCTTGAGGGTGACTCGAAGAGAAGCAATGGTGCCATAGGACGCACAGGCGACGCGGTCTTACGAGGTCGGGAAGGAGTAACGGTACGGGACCTGCATGAAGTAGGAGTGGTAGGATAGAGGAGCCCTGGAAGTCGATGGACAGGAGAGAGGAGGGCAAAAGGCGCAGCCAGGGAGGTGGGGGATGGTACCACGGGAGAAAGAGGGGTGTCGTCGGACGATGGGATGCTGAGAAGCTGATCTTCGACCTCTGTTGCGTCGCTGGTCTCCATTTCTACTTCTTTCGAAGGTAAGAAACCAGTTTCACGAAGGCATGCGATTATCTTCTCCGACCAGCCACTCTTGGGGGCAACGGCCTTGGCAAACGTCGACTCCCACAGATCGCGGAAGGCCTGTGCCACGGTTTCTGGTTTGTCTTCACGACCAACAAACGCGGAGACAAGGAGCCCAGAGAACTTCTCGACTGTAGCGGCCTTTGCGGGTAAGCTCATGAGAATGACCGTCGCAGTCTGGTACACCGGCGCGATATCCAAACTGTACTCTTGTTCCGTAAGCGCTTGCGTGTCGTCCGATATCCATCGATTCAGTCCATCCTGAACTGTTTCGAGAAGTTGCTCGATAAGCTCTACCGGACATACGTCCAAGGCGCGAGTGAGGGTACGGAGAAGCCAAATAGTGGGAAGTTTGTTGTGCTCGGTCGGAGGGTAGGCGCCATCGAGCGTGTCGTTGACCAACTCGCATAGTGCCTCCGGGATAGTTCGCGCATCGGCGAGGTCGAGATGCGACAAGAGAAGGTCGGAGATGCGCGTGGACGAAAGAAGGTTGAGGGTGCCGTGAGGTGCAATAATCGACGCAACGTGGTCGACGACGGAGATGGAGTCCACGCCGTAATCCAGAGCACGGTCCATCGTGAGGCGAAGGAACGCGTCCCACTGGTCGAGTTGCTCATTGGTCATGTCCCATGCGTTGATGTCACTGTTACGAAAGCAGGTGAGTGGGGCGGCGTTGCGAGGCAGGTGAATTTACTTACAGGAAAGGTGCACCCAGTAGAACCACTGAACTCTCCCAGCTCATGGGCTCTTCAGTCCACTTTTGCACAAAGTTCGTCCAAACCATAGCCCGAATGTCATCAGACCACGAATTTGACCGCCTCTTGATACTAGGCTTCATGCCCCAGAACGCCAGCATCTCCTTCTCTTCGCAGAAGGCAACAACGTCCGCGCAGAGCAGCGCCCATTCTACACGCACCTCGTCGGCGAGATCCATATTCACGACAAGCTCAGTCTCCCTACGGTCCAAGACGTTCAGGAGCTTCCCTGCCGCATCCAGAAGGGCAGATTCTTCGAAAATACTGCGCGTCCTGCGCCAGAGTTCCCGAGCGAACCGAAGCTTGAGGCCGGCTTTCCAGCGGTATTTTGGCAGTCCTTCCGCGGGATTAGCAGGAGAAGGCAGTACGAGGGCCGCGTCATCTCCTGACTTTCCCCCGCTCAAATCGAGCTCGTCGTTACGCAGCACGAGAGCGATCAGGGTGATAGCTCGGTTGGCGAGCTCCGCCACCAGTGACTCCGAGTTATATTCAGCTGCGCGCATACAATCAGCGAAATAACATATTAGGGTGGATATGACCTACTTTGCGCAGCTGCTACACCTGCAGACCACAGCCCTGACCAGATATCGAGAATCTCAAGCTAAAAAGAATGTCAGAATCAGAGACTCAGGAGACCTGAATGAGCTACTCACTGGCAACTCAGTGTTCCAAGTGCAAGTAAGACTACCCAATCCCTCTTTCCAGATATCGACGACGGCATCGAAAACCCAGTCCATCGTGATCTCGCTCCTCGTCAGGCATCGAATATCCTCAATGTGAGGACAGTCGGCGAATATGGGCCGCACGGTACCTGCGAGCTGTCCGTAGTCCACGGTCAGCAACCCAGGACTGGCAGAAAACAGCGCGAGAGGGAGCAATTTCATCGGGTTCCATTCCCAGTCGTCGTCGAGTGTCTCGGGAATGTCAAACACCGTCACTGATGACTCGCCCGACGCGACGCCGCTGACGAGCGTCGCCACGGTATCGAGCGCCTCTTTGCTGACAAGACCACCTTTCTGTATCATCTCCTTTAACAAGCCGAGAGCCTGCTCGAGGGCCTCGTCGAAGTAGCAGGTGCCTGTCGCAGATCCAAGGAGAGCGGAAATGGTCGATACTCCCGCGCCCATGTCGACAACGGAGCGCATGACGTGCCATTTCGACTTTAGCCGCTTCCGATGCTGCTGCCTCTCCTCCTCGGTATACTCGACTTCCTCGAGTTCGGCATCTTCATCGTCGGATACCGGTACCAGCTTCACGGAGGCAGGCTGGAAGTACGCCCAGGCCATACAGCGCCACATAAGACAAACTAGCGCCCGCACTGAGCTCTTCGGGTGTCGCATCGAATGGCTCAGGAGCGCAGAGATACACTTCGTCATTCGCTCGTCCAGAAATAGCTGCGCGCCCAGCATAATGACAAAGCCCGACAGGACGCAGAGGGCCCAGACGGGACCTTGAGATGAGTGCTTCGGCTCGGTCGCGGCGAGCGTCGTTCGTAGGGTGCGGATGATGAGCGGATCTTTTGTCGGGCTCCCCGGTTTCTTGCTCGGTGAGCCAAGGGGTGCCCTTGTAAGAAAATATGAGACGATGGATGCCGCTCGCGTATGGATCGCGGATGGCGGCAGGGATGCCAGGCCGAAGGCAAAGCCGCTCATTGCATGGCAGGCTTGTAGCCGCAGACCAACGGTAGGCGCGAGCAGCTGGCAGAAGACTGAGGGCATAATGTCGACAAATGCGGGCACAAAGACGGTTGGGTAATGTATCGAGAGGTCGTGAATGGCCTTGAGGCCATCGCTGGCTGAGCCCTTCTTGCCTTCCTTGCCGAGCTCGCCTTCAATGCCACGACGAAGAGCATATGCTATTCGGGAACGGGCAGGCATCAACACCTCCAACGGTAGCCGCTGAGCCTGAATCAAGTATATGGCGAGGGCGCACGTCTTGCGCGCATTCGGTGTCGGAAGCCGTGGCGCTAGCGGAATTCCCAGCACCTCGGTGAGCATGTCTCCGAGCTGAGAATCTAAGTCATCGTTGAGCTGACGCGCAAGTAATGTTTGTACAAGTAGAACTGGCCTTCGAATATCCCATATAGGCACGGCAAAGTGAAGAACAGGGCGAGCAGCTTGAGGACGGAGTGCGTGATGGTGCACAGATCCCTTGCGTGTTTAGCTTGTTCTGCGGTCATGCCCCGCTTCTTGGGACTCTTCTGGGGGGACGGCAAGGAGGATGCTTGTTCCTTAGCTTCGTCTTCGGGCAAGGGATCCTCGAGTGCGCGTCCTAAATCACGGCATATAGCCAGGGTGAGCGCGTCACGGTGCCTCCGAAGAGGTTGGAACAGCGGCCACGACGCGTCTGTGTCAGTTTCGTCTGACACAGAAGCTCGGAGGCGGGCAACAAGTATATTGTATGCCTCGACAAGGTCCCGCGTACCCGCGTCGACGGCCAGGATCCGTGCAACTGGGCTGTCTAGGTAATGGAGGTTCACCAGCGGGTCTTGTGGCTCCGGGGTAGACTCTCGTTCTCTCTCTTCAGGGCATAGCGTAGCATACACGGTCTTCTTTAGGATCGACTTTGTTGGTGTAGATGTCGATGGAGAGAATGGTGAGGCGCGTTGGGGAAGGTCGGTGGTAAGGGTGTGGTACTCGTGGTGTTCTGCCCATGCTACCCTGGCAGGCCCAGAGCGTTTATTTTCTTTTTCGCTGCGATGCGACGTGCAGGGGGGTGTGGGGAGACTCATGGTGGGATGTGAGGGGCGGCGGGCAGCGAGGGAGGACAGGAACGACGACGACGACGGTGGCCCGCTCGCCTAGCTAAGGCGCCAGTACAAATAACGCGTGGATAGACCCAAACAGGGCCACACCAATCAACGCGCTTGACGCGTCGATAACAAGCGGCTGAAGAGTGCTGCATGACCGCTGGTGACCGTATAACAAGAGTAGAGTGATGTGATCACAAACGCGTACTTATCTTTACTTATCTGGCCTTGAAATGTTTCAGCAAACGTGGCGACCTTGTCCAGGCAATGGCCACTGTGCCAATCTCAACGGTCGTGCAGTACTCTCTAGGCTAAACAACAACCCAAGAATGTCTTTAGTGGCGGCTCGCTAAGGACCACTGTGCAAGATTACTCGGGTCATCCTCAGTGGTACTCCTTTCCGGACCGGAATCCCTGTGCACAGCCTATGAACGTGGGATGGCATATACAGATAACACTGATAAAGTTTACCCCAGGAGCCCATATAAGCCTTCGAAACTACACGTGTACCTCTTCTTCTCCAACCACGATAGGTCGAAGGCTACAACGCTCGCACCCCACAGACCGCCTCTGCGCGGTCGCCTTTGCGAGCGGGAAAGGCTAGAGACTTTGAGTCCTCCCCGATCGCTCTCAACTGGAGCTCGTCTTAAGGACGGAGCGACGCGACCAGCAATGGCGCCACCAGTTCAATGCCGACACCGTGCGGCGAGCATCGAAGATGTAGTCGAGTCGAATGCCCCCCGCTGCCAGCAAAGCTGCTTGCGGCGTGTTTCATTCTGCTTTATTACTGAGGGATGGATAGGTGGTGTTGAAAAGCGTTGCGAGGACCTGGCAAGACTCTTAAAACACAATCCCGGCTGTCTCCCACATCAAGAGTCCCTGTGTTGACCTAGCTCGAGTGGATGATCTGTCCTGAGCGGGCGAAGTGTCAAATACTGGCAGCGGAGGTAAGCTGACCTCATCTTCAGCTTTGGGTCTTAATAGCTCAATGTTTTCCGCAGCTCGATGTGAACGAGCAGCATGCGTGCGTGTGACGAATTTAATTTCGTCAAGGAAGATCCTGTCATTCAGTTTGATTTGCGGCTCGCGAAGGCAACCGCTCTCGCGAAACTGAACTCGGCCTACTCTCAGCCTATCTGGTTCACCGTTTCCGTATCCATACTCCTTGGATACACTTATTTCTCGGCTGATATGCTGCAATAGTGCGTAATTGTTGTCGTGTACTTGCAGTCCGCATACTCATCTTATGATTTTGACTCCATAGCTTCAACCCGTCTACAAACCCGCTCTCTCCGCCATAAAAGATGTGGCGAGCCTACAACTCGCCCGTCTCGGAGATTTTCCGCCGCGATCGAAACACCCGCAGCGCAGCGCAGCCACCGCCACCGTCGCAGCCCTCAACAGGCTGTTTACCTCTGGACCTCAAATCTACGTGACAAATTGTTGAGGGGTGCGACGGTGCGGTGGCCGCGCTGCGCTGTCCCCGCACATCCCTGTGGTGTTTCACCACGAAGCTGCAGCTAGCCACCAACCCCATTTCATATGATGTTTCCTTACACACCCTACTCAAACTGCATGGCTAGTCACTCACACCTTTTGACGTAGTCGGATAGTCGTGCCCATAAACCGTTCCTTGATGTTTTCTTGTTCCAAACAATTCTACATTGTTTCGTACTCTCACTCTCCTTTATTTTCTATCGCTTTACCTCATTGCCACAGGGCCTTATATTCAAATCGCCATCGCTGCAAATGTTGCTCAGGCTCTACAACGCGTTGACTGCCTTACACAATAATCATGCATCCCGGGATCAAATGCTTCCGCTGCAGTGCCTTGTGATCACATCAGGATAGTTCGGTTGATGAATGTCTCCATTCGTTCGATAGAAAGCCATTATGGCTCAGATCTAGACTACCGTGAGAGGGATCACCTGAACCCTATTCAAAGTATAAAGTCAACAGGGCAACGGCAGGCTATCTCCTCACTGCGAGTTCACCCTCGTCTCCAGCAGCCGGTGAACTGCGCCGCTCGCCACACACAGGACACCCCCGGTGTCCTCGTCCGCGAGCACGTACGACCGGGCGACACACGCCCTCTCGATCGCGTCCACACGGACGCTCGTCTGCGACAAAGACGGCGCAGCGGGGACAGCGCCGTCGCGACTCTCGCAGCCCGCCCGGCGACGCAGGGATCTTGGCGAAGGTGGCTTCTAGTTGAGGAAGAACCGGGCGGAGGCGGCTGGTCTGTCCTGCTTCAGGGCGTTGGCGCGGTGCCTGCAGTTCGTGCGGGGGTCTGTCGGTGTCCGTTTGCCTGCTTGGCCGGCAGGCGAGGCTTCAGCTTAACCAGCTGTTTCTTCACATGGGTACCATCTATGGGCTAGGCTAAAGCTCTATATGATCAGGGATGTTGGGGAGCTTTGCGCAAAATGTTACAAGCATCGTCGTAGCTGGTCCGGACCAAGTCCAGGCCACTGCTGCGACTGAGTGTTTGTAAGGCACGGGCACGCCGTCACTATCCCGAAATCATGGAAAGGCTGCTCAGATCCGGGAGCTCTTGTAGTGATAGTGCTGTCTGGAAGCTGAGGCCGGATATACGAGGGCTGCTGCACGGGCTACTGGGCGCCGCGTCACTTAACTATGAGCGTGGTACGCATATTCTTGCGTAAAACATAGCTCGGTCTCTCTCCGGCTGCTGGACCTATGCAGAATTTTTGGAAACTCCTGCTCTTCGCGAGCATACAGTACCAGCGACCCTGTGAGCAGCGTCTCGGAACGTTCAAAATGTGAGCATACTTTGATCACTGCTAAATAGTATCACATACACAACACCAGCTGAAGCATGTCTAGACTTGTCGACCGCGGCGAAGGGGCGGAATTACGAGCGAGTATCGTTCCGTACAATCGAACCCTATGAATCTATGATAGCTCGGTAGACCTTTAGCAGCACGGACACCAGCACGACTAAAACTACCCAAGCCAAGTCTAGCAATGGGCTCATGACAAGGCCGAATAATTGACGAATGTACGCTCGTTCCAGGAACTCGAATATATAAGCTTGCCAATTACGTTGCGGGATGGAGTCAGCGTCTTGGATGTCGAAGGGAGATCGTATCGAGGAGTCGTTCGCTTTTTTGGCGTCAGCATGCGAGGAGTGAAAATGCGGGCTACTGGACTACATACCTTGCAAGGAAAGAGCAGCCCTGAGCCCAGAGGTGAATCCGTCTTCATGGAACCCGTACTTTGTCCATGCACCCGCATAAGATATCCCTCGGATGTTTTGGATCGAGGGTAGGAGATCTTGAGCTCTCACAGCCTGAAACGCGGGACAAGGTAAGCATGTAGTACAGAGCGATTTCCAAAATACGACCTCACCTCTACGTCGATGACAGGGTGTTCATATTTATATCGAGCCACAACTTCCTCAGCGCGAGGGTCGAACGGAGGATTCAACGTAACGAGGACCGATCCGTGCTCGGCTTCAGAGATGTGTTGTAGGTCATTCATACAATCTGCAAATGAATTGTAAACGATGGTTGATTTAGGCCCCGTTTACTTACATGTCCTAAATTCGACGCATTATAAGCCTTCCGATTTCCAACTCACTCTATATATTAAACTCACAGTGCAACCTTGTCGACGTTAGCCTTCTTCCTTCCCGTAGCCGTGTCGATTTCGGAATAGGTCAGATAATTCCAGCAGGACCACGCTACCCTCTTCTTTGGCATTAGCTAGAAATAGTTGTTAGCTTCGCATTGCACAGTGTACAGGTGAGTGTTTACGCGTATGTCCGCGTGGAGGATAGCTTCGTTCCCGCTAAACTGGAACGCGCTGAGTATTCTCTCCTCCTCTTCAGTTAACCCCTTTCCCGCTCGAAGGCTCTTCAACGTAGTGTCGGCGTGACACGCGAAGATAACGTGATCAAAAGTGTGTGTATCGCCACTCTCTGTTTGCAGTTCTACCTGGTGTTGATCTGGCCCTAGGGCGAGTGTAGTAGAGACAGCCCTGACCGGCGTATTGAGATGCAATTGAGGAGACGGAATCAAAGAGATGATGTGGTCAACATAAATCCGACTACACAGAGTGTGAGGGTACTGTCGCTAAAGTAGATAAACCGGATAACTTTACCTGCCACCGCGCAAAGTAAGCCACGACGGCTTTCCGATGATTTGTAGCAGATGATGATTGTACATGAACTGTATCTGCAGCACGAATTAACAGCATTCAACTCGGCTTACTGAAGAACGACGTACGAGCGTGCGGGCCGGGAAACCAAGAGCGCATTTGTCAGGCGGTGTGCTCCATACTGCGGCAGTCATGGGCTGTTTAAATCACAGCAGATCATGAGGCCAAACCCCCCGTATATGAATGTAACTTACAATCAAGTAGTCATCCCTGAAGGCTGCAGAGTAACCCTCCCGCTCGAGGTATTCCCCGATCGACAAATCCTGCTTCCGCTCGGGCTCGAGCAGGAGCATCGTCGCACACGCGTTGAAGCGCAAGATGTCATAGAGCATCCTCCACATGTTCCTGTCGAACAGCCTCTGGGGCTGACAGAAGACCGACCCGAGGGTCTTGCCCGCCCACTCGAACTGCCCGTCGTCGCGCGAGACGCTGAATGTCATTTCCGTGGGCTGGATGGCGGCTTCCAGCTCCGGGTAGAGAGAGAGGAAACGGAGAAAATTGGGGTAGGTCGAGGGGTTGAAGACGATCTGTGCTACGTGAGCTGTGGAATACGCCGAAGAGACGGGCTGCCTACAAATCCTCTGCGCGCCGTTAAATATGAGGTGCGCGCGTTCACAGATATGAACCCACTCACGTATCGACGTCCACTGCGTTTGCGCCTTTGTTTCCGGGCCGCGTGAAGCTTGCGGTGTTTGCATGCCCGCCGAATCGAGAGTCCGCCTCGAAGAGGTGCACCTCGTGCTCGCTGTGTTCGTTGAGGGACTGGGTGTATCAGCGTGAGCTCAAAGACAGAGTTGCCCCAGATACTGACGTACCCAAGCTGCGGCAAGCCCAGAAACTCCTGCGCCGACGACGGCGATTTTCATGGTGAGCCTAGGGGTGAAAATAGGGCAGTGGAAGGGGGGTGCAGGACGTGCTTGCCATTCCTGAAGACGACATCACCCGACCCACTCCCACTTCTGGTAGCACATCAGAAAGAGAGTATGGATTGCTGCTTGGGTCCTGGGAAATCGCATAGCCGTTTCGGGTGACAGGAAATAGTATGTATTATGCCGAGAGGGATCCTGAAGTACATCGCGGTCAACACAGGCTGTGCAAATAGAGAAAGACCAGACGATAGAGTAATATGAGCGGGTATGTAGATCATGGAAAGAGATGGGAGTCGGCGGTACAGGGTCGCTACTTGGGCTGTATCTGCACTTGGCAGCGGGCACATCGCTCTTCTGAGTCCGCACTACGAGTGGTGAGGACATGGGCGGGCCAGGCGGCGGGAGGACTTACAATAAACATATGAGGCCTATGGGAAACAGTAGGACAGCAGCGATGATACCGCACGCCCCGTATTTTCTCGCCGGCTCGTGGTTCCCCCTCGCACACTGCGCAAATACTGTCCGACATCTTAGCAAACACGCACCAGCTCGCACGTGGGCTAAAAGGAACGTACATTGCTGCTGGTAGGTGCTCCCGATCTGCGCCTCCATCTGCGCAGGGGTCATCTGCGGCTGGACTGGTGGCTGCTGCTGCTGCGTATGCGGGTTCAGCGGAGCCCCCGACGCGGGGCTCGGCGGGTACGCCGGCGTGGGCTGCGCGGGCGCATAGGAGGAGCCCGTGCCGACGGGCGACTGCTGGGGCGGGTAGAGCGTCGTTTCGTTGCTGCTGTACGCGGGCGGGTCGGCGAGCGCAGCCTTGTCCGATTTCTCGTCGAGCTGGATCATCGCGCGGCGTCGTGTGGTGAGTGTATGTGGTGTATGAGGCGGGGGGCGCAAGAGGGAGGTTTATAGAGGGCGCTGCTGCGCGCGATACAATGTGAAGCTGTGGTGGACGCTCGAGAACATCGACGCACTGCGCGAGGCTGGGAACCTGCGGGCGTTATTGGCCATGGTCGCTCGACGTTTGTGTTTATGAGGCTGTGAGGGTCTACAGGCGACCCAAAGCGGCAGGGCGGCGGTGCAAATCTCTCTTCCCACGGTCGGGCCGACGGCCCTCCCCATGTGCATTACGAAGCATCATGAGCATTGAGCATATCCCCAATATTCATGTGGCACGGCTGCGTCTTGAAGCTTGAAGCCTGTCTTCACACACTACGCCAAGACGCATTACTCTGACGCAGTGTGCAGCTGCGACGAGGTAATGTTTATGATTTCTTGCGCGTAGATTGCAAGTAGACTACAGACTATACAAGGAAGTTTCAACACGACGGTGCGTCACAGACTGAACCCGCCATCTACAAAAGGAAGGGCGAAATGAGGAGCTAACGGATACAATTAAAAACAAGGTATGGCTGCAGTGCTAAAACGCCGAATAATGTGACAGAAATAACAAAACCAATATGTCAACAGCGCGATGAAATGAAAACAAAACAACGATCGACGCGCCAGAGGCGAAAGCCATCCAGAAAGCCTCCGGAAGATAATACGGCAAAGCACTAGATTAGGCTAGTATGAGGATCCTCTGGTGATAGTTGTTGTTGTGTTCACTCTGCAGAGCCCGGTCGATGCAAGAAGGGGGTTTGGTGGCCTGCTGCACAGCGTGCCCCGTCATGCGAAGCTTACATTTTTGAAGTCATGGTGCTCAAAGTGCTACACCGATGCGGAGCTAGTAGTTAGCGATTATGAATCTTCTGCGACCCCACAGTAATCGAAGTAAACTCACCGAGTCGCGTGTGACGGTCACCTCCTGCTCAATCTCAACCTCGAGCTGCGAACGCAGCATGTCCTCCTTTGTCTGCGGGACGCGCGACGCTGATGGCGGATACACGTGGTCCTGGAACTGGTTGTCGTGCTTTGTCAGCTTGCCGACCATGAGGAAAGTCGGCACTGTGTTCGTCTCGGCGTCCGTTCCACGGCCGCGGAGAACGCGTCGGGTGTTCAGTGTCGCCAGGAAGGAGTTTGCGTACACTGGGGGGTCTATGAGTATATCGTAAACATGACAGCAGAAGGACTTACACTTGCTGAGGACGAAGTAGAGCGCCATGAAGATGAAGTTGTCGGGCATCAAGTTGTACTACAGGAACTGTCAGGTAAGCATCTCTTACTATTGATATTTGGTACCCACCAGGATCATAGTTGCCACGCTGACAGCACTACAGTCAATGTTGAGGCGCTGTCCTGCACTGGAATAACGAAGTGGCCGCACCTTGTCAAAATGCCGGTATTTACAGCGTACAATGTGAGCCTGTTGACCAGCGAGTCATCTCTAAAAATGCACACTCAAAACCTCTCGAACATGCGCGCACGCAGCTTGTACTGACTTGGAGTAACCTGTCCGCAGCCCGTGCAGGAAGAAACAAAGAGCAAAGGCGGTCACTATGTCTGTCGCCGTTCCCAAGCTCAACGAGAGACTGCCGACAACTTTTAGTCGGCTGACGACCACCACGCTCTCGAGCTGCAATCTGGGACATGGTGTGAGATAACGATGAGCCAGGTGAGATCTGTTGTGTACTCACGTTCGCGTAGCGTATACTAGTGAGGAGATCAGCTAGACGCTTTGAAGTGAGGAGACAAAAAACGTACTGCACGCAACAACTGTCGAGCGGATCGAACACATTTAGCGATGGACCGCAGCATCTAGACATTCCAACATACCGAGTTGGGCAAGCGCCAGCACAATCTGGGTTGTACGTAAGTGCTGAAGCCCAGACGTTCCATTGAAGACAGAACTTACGATAACGCCAGTCACTAGTCGGTTTCCGTTGCTGACTGTGCTGTCATCAGCTTCTGTGTACGTTATTCATTGAACACGGGCGGGCTCACATCTCCACACTCGCATGGCGAAGCATCTAGGGCGTGAAAAGTATAAGGAAGCGTATCACGGATGTCAGATGGAGAATGGACATACATCTTGACAATCGCACCCGCAATTGCTCCCAAGATGACTTGTACCTTAAACGCGTACGTTAGAGTCTCTCCCAGCGTTGCATCTGGTTGAACGGGGAAGGCTCACACATAGCGACCTGCGGCGGGCATGTCAGCGGAGCGGGAACGGCAGTAAGCGAGAATCACACACCATATTGGTGGAAAGAGTAGCACTAAGGAGTTTCCCCAGTTGCTACGTCGGCTTCAGTCTGTGGCCCGAAAACACACACACACAACGCGACGCACGTTATCGCGTAGAAGTACGATGCGTGGCTGACTAGTATCGAATGCACCAATTCGAGTACCCTGTACATGCCTGAGCACCCTTGCCGCGCAGTTCAACCGTGGAACGTACCAGAGGACACCGACCTGGTACAAAGCGTAAGGATGTGCTTTGCACGAGGCGCGCGCAGACGGCTTACTAGGATCTTGTAGAAGGGGCGATCCAGAGGGTATCGGTTGAGATATGTATACGTTTGCGCGCACACGACACCGAAGAGACTGTATGGCGTGATAAACGCGGGCTCGCGAAGAGAACCATAGCCGTAGCCTAACGTACATAGCAGAAACGACAGTGCCTATGAACGCAGCGCCGTAGGTGTTGTCGTGGGTCACAGACACTGGAGCAATCAGGGCGGTGGAGGTGTCGATGGAGGGCATGGCGGAATAGGACGGCGGGTAATGAAGCGCGAGGGGAACAAGAGGACAAGGGAGTGTGGGGATCTCTCAGAGAGGAACCGTGCGGGCGAGAGCAGGCCGGCACGCCAGGGTGTCGCTTGCGAGGGGACGGGGCGTGGCAGGCGGAAAAGAGTGGCTGGTAGGACGAGTATGTAGGTAAGAGCCAAAGAGTAGTGGCATGGAGATGCTCCTTGGCCTCCTCCGGCGGAGAGATGTTTTACGGCGCGCGTTCTTCTGCCCGTCCCTATCAGGAGATGATTTGATGGCCATCAAAGAGCCAATCGCTCTCAGATCTCGCCCGCTGGGTTCAACCCACCTCGAACCATCCTCGCACAGATGAAATAAACTGCATTCGAGGGATGCACAATAATCAGCGGGATGGGCTGCGATAACGAGGGGGCGGAGTGCTTGCGTTGGCTACGACGCGAAAGGGTGCACCGTGCGAACTGCGCACGCACACCGGATGATGCCACGCCCGCCGTTTGCATCCGTGCTATTCTGAACAGCAGACATGTGGTCACCACCGCAATTGGCCACGCACATCACGCACCTGAGCACTCCGCATCCTGCGCGCATCATCTACCTATCGCCGTCGTCTCGTCGCCGGCACCGGGCTTGACGGCAGGCAGCGCCATGCCCAGCGATGCCGTCGCCAACAGCACGGCGCCGCACCCGCCGACCGTCGGTGCGTCGTGCAGCAGACCCCGCACGACATGCGCCGGTGTGAGTAGCCGCCCCTTGGCCGCCGCTCCCCGCGGCCGCAGACCGGCCTCGTCCCTCGCGAATTCCCCCAGTGCGCTCTTCATCAGCATCCGCGTAAAACATCGCACGGCGAGCGCCAGCATCGCGCTCGGTGCGACTCTGTCCTCCAAGTCCAGTCGGTCGCCGTTGGTCCCCGTCGCACGGTCTAGTTTCCAGCGCGTTACCAGGGCCTCCGTCGCACGCACGATGTCCGGTTCGGCCGCAGTCACCAGCTCTCGGGCCGTCGTCGTTCTCGTACTGTAATTTTCTTCATGCGACGACGGTTGCGGTGCGAAGAGCACGGGGTTCAGCCCATATGCCATCGCCGCTGCGGCACCAGGTCCAGCATATGGTGGCGAGGCGAGCAGACGGTTGACGTCCAAAACAGGGAAATCCAAGGCACTCGCGATGTTGAAACTTGAACAACTTAGGACCAGGGGGGAAAGGCTTGGGTTCACAGGAGCCACGGGTTCCTGCTTGATGTTGTCTAAATCGCTCCTGGTGCCGTAAACTTCTTGAAGCGGCTCAAGCGGCCCAGTAGGGTGTTGAAGATAGTGTAAACCGCAGTTTCTGCAGTACTCCTCGTCAGGGCGCTCTTCAGGCTCGTGCTTAACGACTGTGCGCTTTGCTTTGGACGTCTGAACACTTTGTATGACCGGCCGGCGCGACTTGCGTAAAAACTGCCCTTCTTCCTCCAACCAGCGAAAGACGTCACCCGTAGTGAGCGCGATGTCGGCACGACCGTCGGGCCAAGGCTCTGAGCGGCAAGCCTCCTCGTACGCTGCGCAGAGTGCGTGTGCGCGCTCCCACTGCGAGATCTCATTGTCAGCGAACGCACGCAGGGCGGCGGCAAAGAGCGGGGAACATGGCGCACCTCGATGGCCTTCTGGCGTCCATAGACAAGATTGCGGAATTGAGCCGGTGTGGCAACGAGGGTGTATGGTATGTGCCTTGGCGGCTGCCCAGCCTTGAGATCTGCATACGGGCGAACGTGATTGGACGAGAGGATATGTTGAGGATATGAGTTAGTAGCCTCCGCCGTGTAGGCGCCCGCAGAGACGCACCTTTGACAGTTAGCGGGAATTGCGGGAGTAGCGTGCGTAGTCTGACAGAATAATCTTAAAGAAATAGGCATGAGCGGGGATTGTTTCTTTTGTGGGACAGAGAAACCGACCTGGTTCCTCGTCTGCGTCGTCCGGCCGCTCCGTCGACACTTCATCCGCTCCTCTGACATTCGCGTCTCGATCGACGCTATCATCGTTCCAGCTGATTGATCGGGGTTCTTCATGCCCAGCACGGAGTAGCTCCGTTGCGCGGTCCAGAGTAATGTCGAACACCTGCTCGTCGCCCGGAACGGCGTGGCTGAGATGTAGTGGATCGAGCTGCGAGATAGAAGTCAATATATGCGCCACGCGAGGACGGATCAGTATATCGACATGTCATACCTCGACCCAGTGCTCGACGTCCAATGGGGGATTCAGGTTCTCATCTCCGGCAAAGGTGAAGGTGATTCTTGCCAAAAAGGGTTTGTTTGTTGTGCTCGTGGCGACAAAAGGAGGTTTGTCGACTATGATGGGTTGGATTAAAGTAGAAGGTGGTGGATGTGTGACGGAACACACGGTCATCTTCGTAACGAACGCGTTCAGAGGAAGACTCTAAGACCGGGCTCGGTAAGTATGCGCGCATGGAATTCATGTAATGACGCACATAGCTCGGAGCAGACACTTCCAATCGCCAGCGGTGAGTGTGATCGTCTCTCGACTTCACACGACGAGCTAATGGAATGAATATTTGGACAAATTCTGCAGCGAACAGCACTCACAAACCGGCAGCCACATGCTAAGATCTCGTATGTTGATCCTTGCCATCATATGGAACCGACTGACGGTCCCGTGTAACAATGATGCAGCTATCGTACTGAGCTGCGGGGTGGGTTCGACAGCCGATCCTGATGCGGCAGCAGAGGGTTCAACCACGACATCCAGTGCCGCACGGGCTTTGTTACGGTGCGTATACGACATGCGCCAGTGAGAACCCTTGGAACCACCCTCGTCTCCAAATATGTCGACGGGCTTATTCTCGTCATACGAGTGTATGCGACGCTGCTTCGGTGCGCGGCCGAGGAAAGATGCCAAAGCTGGCGTGTCCGCATGATAGCCCAGCGTTCGGGTGACAGGCGCAGGGTCTTCTCGCGCCGAGGACGATAGTGGCCCAGGTGCAGGAGCAACTTGGCTGGGGAGAGAGGCTTCTGCGCCCGGCGGAGGCTCGGGCTTCTTATGGGGCAGTAACATGGCGGCCTGTGTAGTCCCGCCAACAGCAATCTCGAAGAGGCGACGCAGACCGGGAATGGTTATCCCTCCAACTTCTGTTCCGTTCGCGATGACCCGTGTTTGATCCTCCGCTCCTTCGACCAAGACAGCACAGCACTGTACGCATTCGTCATGGCTTCCGAATTCGCGTTTGTGACTGAGCCGACAGTGATTCAGCAAGCCCTGGAGACTAGAAAAGTCTGTCCGAGAACAGTCGGGGCAAGCGAGTTTGGCGATCTGAGGAGGAGACGTAGTGGTGTTGCGAAGGAAAAGGAGTTTGCGGGGAAGTGAACGTGCTGCGCGGCCCTGTCCTCTATTTCTAGTAGAATACGTAGACTGAGGTACGGCAGCCGGAGTATCAGCTTGGCGAATTTGGGGAGGAGCCGTAGCGGGTGCTTGGACCGGCATCAACTGAGGTCGTCGCACATCTCGGGTGAATATTAGGTCGCAAGGTGCCTCAATGGTTTCTAAAGCATCGAGCGCCGCGCTATGGTAGTCGTTGGAACTTGTGCTAGCTTTTGATGTTCAGAGGTGGTGTTTGGTGACAATGCGTCTAATACGCACCTCCAGGTTGTATGCCATTCTGCAAGGCTTCCTGTAGGACCTGTGCCCACGTAATACGTGATTCTATTGTGGCAGCTAGGCGTTGTCTCAGAGCGACTTCAAGGTCAAGCTCTTCTAAGAGAATTTGTCTGCATGGTGAGGGTTGTGATGTTGAATATCGCTGTCGTTTCCTAGGCGGTTCCAGACTGCCTGAGGTCATGCAGACTATAGACGGGAGTATTTATGGCTCGTAGTTGCAGTGCTATGCCGCTCCTGAAGAAACAGCAATAAGGTCAAGGGCAAGCAAGGGTCCACGGTCATGAAAGGTCATGAAGTTATGCATCGAGTTTAAAAAATGTGGTTTACACAAGTCGAATCGCGGGAGAAACCGAAACCCGAAGCATGCA
>KN840524.1:0-21266 GCA_000832265.1 Phlebiopsis gigantea 11061_1 CR5-6
TATGCTGGTTCATACCCATACGATTTCTGAGTCTGGTAACTCCGCCTATCGCCTGGAGCGTAGCGAAGGCATTTCTTGTTTTATTTAATTGCATACTCACCCTTCATTGTTAGAGCTTCGTGTACACCTCCCAAGACTAAAGCTTCAGTCAAATGTGTTTATTTTTTACGTTCAGATGGCACAGATGCGGTCTTGTGTCTATCGCATGACCGTGACGCATGAGTACATCGAGTTTTTAATGTCTGTAAACGGATGCATAACGGGACACTAACATCTAAGCTTGAATATATTTGTTTTTAACTTCGCTCTATGACTACGAATCCGTGGACCAAGTCTACTGGGCGAGCAAAATAAATATCTGTCATTTTCCCTATACGCGTCGTGTGCCACTCGCGTTCTATTTGGCTCCTTGTTTGGTACGCGTCGAGAGCGATCAAGAAATTCCTTGGGCGCTACACAAATTCACTTTTCTCAACTGTACCACACACTAAAAACCATGGTTGTCGCCGTCGCATTGTGGTACGTACTTGACCTTAGTATGAAGATAGTGCCTCACACAGAAAGTGTGTCGCAGGAGTCTCGAACTTAACCCCGGCGAGGCAGTCTCGGTTGTTCCGCCCAGCGATTTGCGGATAACGAACGTCGCGCTCGCGGACGAGCTTGCGGACGAGAGAGGCCGTACGTCTGTGAAGCTGACCTACCGTGCACCCAAGGATGGTGAGGAGGATGAGGATGTGTCGCACGACGAGGAGGAAGAGGAAGAGGATGCGGAGCCTGTGACCACTGTCCTTTGCTCTCTCACACCCGGAAAGGTACGTACTGTAGTCCTTGTGCAACAGCTTCCTCGTACGAACAAGAAGAAAAACCAGATTGAGCAAAGTACTGTCGATCTTATTCTCGAGCAAGAGCAGGAAGTCCTGTTGGAAGTTGTCGGCAAAAAGTGAGCCTTCTATCTTCCCTTCTCTCTTCAAGTCACCGATCGCGTAACCAGTACTGTCTTCCTCACTGGAAACTATATTGGTGAGCAAAAGGTTTTTACCTCCACCTCCAATTTGTTGACAGACGCGTCCAGACCAAATTCCCCACAACCCTTACGATGACTCGGAGGACGACTTTGACTCGGAAGACGAGGAGGCATACCGTCTCGAAGACGTTAGCTCCGATGTTGAGATTGACGCAGACGAGCTTGACGAGGATGACGACTCTCAGTGCGCATTTTATTTTCGTTATTTACTCTGCGACAGCTAACCTACCCTCTCGTAGTCGTTTCGAGGAGGTTGCCGACGAGCCTGCACAGGCCCAGAAGCCCGAGTCCAAGAAACGTGCTCGCGAATCGGACGCTACAGAGAACGACGACTCTAAGCTGTCGAAAACTGCTCAGAAAAAGTTGAACAAGAAGTTGAAGGCTGAGGGTGGAAAGGCTGTCCCTGCGGGTGATGAGGCCGAGAAGCCCAAAGATAAGAAGAAGGAGCAGCCTAAGAAAGAGGAAAAGAGCAAGGAGGCTGAGAAGGTCAAGACTCTTGACGGCGGCCTTAAGATCCAAGACCACAAGGTCGGCACTGGCCCCGCCGCGAAGAGCGGCAACCTCGTCAGGGTCCGCTACGTTGGAAAGCTGCCAAACGGCAAGATCTTCGACTCGAACACCAAGGGCGATCCCGTGAGTTGTGTAGAGAATACAAGTTTTCTGGAGAATTGCTGACGTACTCGGTATAGTTCAAATTCAAGCTTGGCAAGGGTGAGGTTATCAAGGGCTGGGATGCGGGTATAGCTGGCATGCAGGTTGGTGGCGAACGTCTGCTCACTATCCCTCCTACTCTTGCGTACGGCAAGCGGGCCCAGGGCGGTATACCTGCCAACTCGACCCTCATCTTCGGTACGTACATGGTATAAACGCAATCCAGGGCTTGGCTAACCAACGATTACTCAGAGGTCAAGCTTCTCGGAATCAACTAAAAATCCTTGCATTGCAAGACACTCTCGCACCAGATTCGCATGATTACTTTGCTGTATTTACCCTGCTATCGTATACAAACTTGCTTATACAATCAGCCTCGCTTTCGAAGAGTTGATACTCTCAGCTAGTATATGACAAGAGTTTGAGTGGCACAGAGCAGCGATCGTAAACTCCGACAAAAGTAGACAGAATACCTCGCGTTGCGATGCGCATTCACTTTCTAGAACGAGTCGATCGCCGTAAAGGTGCTGATTCAGGAGGGCTCTCATTTGTTGCCTTCCTCTTCTTTCCAGCAGGCTTGTGACGCACGTCTGTCTTCGGCTTGCGCCCTGTTGCATCCATATCGGAGCGATTCTCCTCTGGCGTTATGGCGGCTTGAGCAGGGCTACTCCCTAGGGTTGCTTTGGCGTTCTTGGTGACTTTCTGTCGCTTCCCAGTGCTAGTGGAACCTTCATCCCATCCACCAGTTTCCGCCAATTGCTGGATTACAGTGTATGCAATTTTCTCCACGGGTTGAACGCTCAGTCTGCCCCTGTTGATTAGTGCCATCGCTAACCAGCGTAAGGCGCGAAGCTATTCCAGATCGCAGTAGAGGCGTACCTGTGACTGCGCTGGCGCCATCTTTCCCAATATACTTGACGTCCGCGGGAGGTGTGAGCGAGCTGGCCGCTATGCGCTTCAGCAATGCTAGTGAGACGAAATGCGAGGCGCGAGTTTGGAAGGTGACGTCGACCATAAACCACTTCGGGTTGTCTTTGTCTGTTTTCTTTGGAGTCATAAGTCTGCTGTAATTCTGCATAACGCGGTCTACGAACCGCGTCAAAGTATGGGTGTGACCTGACGTGCGAACGAGGTCAGCAGACAACGTGTTTTCGGACTGGTGTACTCACGGATCCCACGCCGTATCTCAAAGAGCCTAGCTATTGAAAGTGTAACGGATGTAGAGAAGACTGATATGCACATACAATCGGGGTATGCTTCTCTCGATACCTGACACCCAGGATGAGTGCGTGAGCGAGCAATCAGTGATATACCGAACGTACCTCGGCGAATGCAGCTATACCTTCGCAGACAATGCATGAGACGCTACTGCAAGCAAAAGATGAAAACGGTGGCGGTACCTGGGTTCTTGCAATTAGAGTGGTAGAATAAGACCTGCGTAGGGGTGATAAAGAGTCAGCCTACATGACAACGAATGACCCCCTGAACATACTCGGTCGCCCGTTTTCATGCTCTTCATGATGTTTCTTGCCTCTGCATTTCTCACTCCTTCCCATGGGGTCGTCCGCACGGCCTCGAAGTCGTCCACGTTGAACTTTGCACCATATGTCATGAGCCGGGAACTGACGGTGGGCGGCGCAGAGCCTGTTCTCGTACCTTTACGTCCTTTCCCTTTACGAGCCGGGTCTCAGGCTCTGCTTTCATTAGCCAATGCCTCATTGTCGTCGTCAATGGCGTCGCCGCCGTCGTGGTGAACGTGATCGACGTGCTTTAGCCGTGAGCGTTGCGAGGTGAAGGGGTCACCCAAAAAGGGAAACCGAGGCGGCGGAGGGGAAACGCGACTCAAACATCGACTCCCACGTCCCCCGCGCGCACTCCCTCCGAAAAATCTGGGCAAAATCACCCCTCCGCCCAAATAATCCTCGACGACGACGGAGGTGGGCTCAAAACTGCCATGAGCAGCGCTTCCGCTGCGAACACAGAAACCATCGTCCTCGCCGAGAGTGCCAACCCGCTGCAACGGTCGCCCTCGCAGCCGGACTCGCCATCTAGACAAGACCCACGCGAATTCGAGGACACGACCAACGTCGATGGACGCAGCAGCGATGCGGACAAGATGCTCGAGTCAGCGGGAGCGCTGTTGGGCATGGAGGGGATGGAGGGGGATGAGGTTGGACCCGAGGTAATCGACGCGTCTGAACAAGGCCCTCCAGACCAAGCCTCCGCGGGGGACGAGAGCCAGTCGTGGGACGACGACGAGCACAACCTCAAACGTGTCAAGGTCTACGAACTCATCGGCTCACGCTGGGTGGACCAGGGCACCGCGTTCTGCTACGGTCACGTCCACAACGACGAAGCTTTCCTAGTCGCGCGAGCCGAGAACGATTTCAACCAGGTCATCATGTCCACAACAATCCGAAATAGTGATGTCTATCAGCGACAACAAGGTACGCGTGAATCCTATGTGTGATAGCTCGCCCTCGTAATCTCCTCACATGATAGATACTCTGATTGTGTGGACTGAACCGGACGGCGTCGACTACGCGCTGAGCTTCCAGGATCCCGAAGGTTGCACGGAGGTATGGAGATTCATACAGGAGGTGCAAAAAGTCGTCTTCCCTAGTGAGTCTGTCTTTGCTTCCCATCCGGCCTCTATTTGAACCCGATAAAGTCGGCTTGTCATCTTCTCCCCTCATTGGCCCTGAGCCAGCCATCGCCAGCTCACTCATGCGTGGCGGCAACCTACCAAAACCCTCACTTAGTACCATAACCGACATCGAAAGGACCGTGAAGACCGTTGCGCGTATTCCCGCGTTGAAGGAGCGTATATGCGAATTCATCCAGAGTGACGTAAGTCGGCTGTGTCTGGCTCGAAGTCTCAACCTCACGCTATATTCACACGGTTATAGGACTACATGAAGTCACTGGTCGCGGTTTTCGTCCAGGCGGAAGATCTCGAGAGTCTCGACAACCTCCATACATTATGTAGCTGTATGCAATCAATACGTGAGTGTCACTGTATTCGTACAGATAATCCGTCTAATAAAACACACGTACAGTCATGTTGAACGATCATACGTTGTACGAACACATCTTGGAGAACGATGTCTTCTTCGGGGTTGTCGGCATGCTCGAATGTCCGTGGCGCAAATTAGTCTCTCTCAGTAAGGTTCTCTGATCATCTACCACAGACGACCCAGAATTCCCCACCCATAAGGCAAACTACCGCGAGTTCCTTCGGCAATCCTCCCGTTACCACCAGCCTATACCGATCCGCGACGACAGCATCCAGAGGAAGGTGCACCATACCTACCGCCTTCAATTCCTCAAGGACGTCGTGCTCGCGCGTGCTATAGACGACTCCACATTCAATGTGCTCAACTCTTGCATTCTTTTCAACCAGATTGACATCATCAATCACGTGCAGAGTGACCAGACCTTTTTGCGAGAAGTCGTCGGGACCTTCTTGGACGAAGAAATGCTGAAGGGTTTGGTGCCGAAAGGAAAGGAGCTGGATGGTGCGAAGAAGGAGGACAAGATGGACGTGGACCAGAAGACGGGATCTAGCTCACAGTCAAACGGAGCCGCCAAGCGCCAGCTGTCGGAAGCCGAAGTCAAGCACCGCCGAGAAGTCGTCTTGTTGATTCAACAGCTCTGCGTCATGGGCAAGAATGTCCAGCTACCTGCACGTATGGCGCTTTTCCGTTCTCTTTCAGACAGAGGAATTCTCTTCGCTGTTCAGTGGGCGTTGGGTCAGCCGGAAAGCGAGCCAGATGGCCTCCAGATGATCTCAGCCGCAGGCGAAGTCCTCACCTGTCTGTTAGACCACGACGTCAACGGTGTCCGAGCGCACGTACTGAAACAGCTCGGTCCCCCCGATCTCGACAAAAATGGGCCGCGGAGGATAGATCACGACACGGTCGTGTCGGTGTTGTGTCGCGTGCTGGTGAAGAGCCGGGACCTTGCGGTGCAAAGCCAGATCTCGGAGGCGCTCAGATCACTCCTCGAAATACCTCCGAATGACGCGCTCGATCAGCATGTGAGTCCTTATCGCTTGCCGTTACGTCCGTCGCAGCTTCTGACTGTTTTCTCCAGCCAATGGGCCAGAAGGTCTTCCAGCGCCCGAAGGACGATCCAGGCACTGAGCGGTTCATGGAGTACTTCTACAAGCACTGCGTCGACGTATTGTTCAACCCACTCCTTGATCTTCCTGACTTCAAGAACATTTCTGGTAAGTACGCCTTCATAATACCCGCACCTGCTCTTAAGGTTGACGCGAATACTAGAAACCCATCTTACCCTGACGCGTGAACGGACTAACCTTTACTTACATCTATGCGACCTGCTTGCATGTTTCGCACTCCAACATTCATTCCGCAGTCACTTCTACATGTTGTCTTCATCTATTTCGGCCCACGTAGCGTCGCTATTAAGGGCGAAAGACAAGCATCTGAGGCTAGGTACGGAGAGGTTTGCCTTCCGGTTGTGGACCAGAGTATTAACCTAGTGATCGACGCAGCCGCCTTCCGCTTCTTTCGGGTACTCTTGCGTCTCAATAACCGCAACTTATTCAACCATTTGATCAAGATCGACGCGTTGGGCCCTATCCTCGATCTCACCCTGCGCGAGTCTCGCCGAGACAATTTGCTCAGTTCCACGTGCCAAGAGTTCTTTGAGCATATACGCAAGGTAAGTTAGTCTGTTACTCCTTCTGGCGTGATACCAATGGAGCCTACGTAGGAGAACATCAAGGAACTCATTCATTCATGTATGACCAAGCATGAGAGTCGGATCAGAGAGCTAGCCACAACTCCGCTGGGCGGCCCAAGATTCTCGGCTTTCATCCGTCGTTGGGAGATCAACATCGAGCCCCCACCTAAAGAGGACGAGAAGGCTACCAAGTAAGTGGACATCCTACATGTTCGCTGCATGACATTGATCTTGCTCGTAGGCCTACACAGAGTGGTCCCCGGCGGTGGGGTCAAGGCAGTCTCCTTGAGTCCGAGGAGGAAGATTACTTTAACGGTGACGACGACGAAGAGGAACCGTTTGGTGCAACGCTGTTTCCGGGCAGCAGCAAGAACGCCCTCAAACGGAAACGCCCGCGTGGCGCGAGCGTGCCGCCGCTGCGTCCACAGCAGTCTCCACTCCTCAGAACCGCTGCGCTCGGTAGTTTGTTGGACTATGACGATGGAGACGAACCCACCGCCGTCCCGTCCGTCGAAGACGCGCCTTTCAACGTCGTACTTGCTGCACGTCCACATGCTGTGGCGCCGCAAGGACAGCAGGGCGTGCCAGCCAGCCCCCGCCTTGCGCATAGACAGATAGCAGCCGAAAAGCCCGCACCAGACGCTGTCGAGGATCCCGAGGACAGTCTGCTGGAGAGCCTCGTCTCGGGTGCAGGTTCGTCGCCGGCCAGCAAAAGCCCGCCTGACGAGCTTGCGCCTGGCCTCAAGCGGCGGCGCGACGACGAGGACGACGAAGGGCTAGAACGTCTCGTCAACAAGGCGAAGAAGCCTACCGCCGATGCGAGCCCAGGGGTCCCTGGCAAGGACAAGATGCAGGGCACCGGTACGGTATTCAAACTCGGTATGGCGAAGACACTAGAGGAAGGGCCGAAGAAGATTAAGTTGAAGCTTTCGTCGCCGACATCTCAAACTCCGTCTCCTTCAAGTCCAGGCGTGAAGGACGGAGACACGGGATAGCTGTACACACTCATTGTTGTCTCATACTGTACTTGCTTACTCTGCATTCTATATATTTACTCTCTACCAAAAGATGCGTGATGTACAAGATACACCTTAGCCCCTCGTCAAGTTTCCGCGTTCGGATCCAGTACTATGTCCCACGAACCGTCTAAACTCTCCGGAACTGAAAACAGTTTGTCTAAGATTTTGCAGAAATCAGAAATGCGGGGAGGATTACCAAGCAGATGCTCACCTCCTTTATACCTGTGTTCGTACTTCCTCGGCTCAATACTTTTCACTAATAGAGTCGGTATGAGTCGTCTGAGGGCGACCATCTGTACTCTGGTCAATGGACTGGATGTGCCAGATATTGTGACGTTTTCGATTGAGAGTCCAGCATCCACCCGTCGTTCGAATATATGCAAGAGCTCTTTGAAGGTGCCTGAGAGCCAATCTGCGAGTGCATGAGTGCGCATCACAAATAAGTGGCATAGTCTGTGAACATACAATCCCTGTCAATGGTCTGGTCCTCGAGCTCAATCTCGTCCAGCCGGGCCAGGCGCAATCGGGGGAAGTTATGCCGTCCAGAATCTTGCATGGAGGGAAATAAGTATGTCCCCAGCAAGCCTGGATCGATCGGCGCATGCACGCGGAGGATGTGGACATTGTCCAAGAGGGAAAATACCTTCGATGACCACTCGGAATGTAGCTTGGTTGGCTGGTAATCTTCCATAATCACCCAGTCGCTCGGTTCGTCTAGAGGGTTTCCGTGAACTTCAAGTTTCTCGACTTTACGAAAGTTCGTTCCCTCGAGCAGCACCTCGAACTGTGTTCGTAGAATCTTTTGGGGGAGTATAAGGCAGAGGTCCAGATCAGGGTATTGTCCGTCGCAAGCAATGTCGCGGAGTGCGTCTTCACTGCGAGAGGGAAAATTCACAGTGTGGTTGAGCAGCTTAGAGGACGCGAGGATCCTAGTACTTGTGCTTTTCAATTCGTCCGGGTCAATATACAATGTTCGCATGTGTTTCGAGTTCTCGGCCTGTGCTTCGGACAAGTCTGTAGAATCTCGGGTAAGGTGCTCTGCAAAGAGGTCGACGAGAGGTACAGTCTCGCGTAGGTCGGGTGTTTCTAGCGGGTGTCCCGCAATGATAACGAGCTGACGTAGGGAGTGCGGGTGGTCAATGTGATCTATGACGTCGAAGCACGATTGGAAGTTGCCGTGGAGCATGAGGCGTCGAAGACCGGGCAAGCGTACACGATTGATCTTGGCTCGCTCAGACAAAGGCTGGGTGGGTTGAACAGGATATGTCGGCGAGAGGGCGACTTGTAGAGTGTGGAGGTGAGGAAGTTGGCACACAACCTCTAGGAGAGCCTCTGCCGAAGGGCAAATATTCTGGGAATTGAGGTCGGGGAGCCATACGAAGATCGTGAGCGTGTCTTTCCATCTGAGAGCAGGATGTGTACCGGGGTCAGCCCAAGAGAGAACCTCCTGGCCTCCATGGCTAGCGTAGTGCTGTAACATAGGGGCATCCCACTCGTGGCCAATCTTCCGCACGATATTACGCCTGGGATCATCATCATTGCAGTCATTGCAGAGGTGGTGGATAGAAAGGGATCGAAGGATGGGAGCAGTTACCTCCATGTAGAGATTGTCAGGCTCGTGATCGACTCGCCGCCCACCATGGGCACAGACGACGAGATCCTGAACACGATGGATCTCCCCCAGAACGAGCGAAAGACCCCACTCCGTTTGCGTTTCATTGTGAGGAGAAAGCGTGGTGAAGACGTCGAGAGGCGCCTCCTGGGCCAGCTCCAATTGCCTCTCCGTGGACTGGTAAGTGTCCACGACAATGTATCTCCAGAATGAAGGACAGTTGATTGCAACATTGTGCCACCGTCTACAAACCATGAGGAGTAGAACTTTCCGTGATTTCGGCCGTCCAAAGGTGATTCGCGCAAATTTTTCGTCCGAAAAGTACGCTGCGAGAGGCATGCAGCGTAACTGACACCATACTGTGTGCAGTTCTTCCGCCAGGAGTACAAAAATACTCGCGAGGATTTCGGTGGGCAATTTATCGATCGACGGCGATGACATGTCTCATTTGTCGTAGGCTTGTTGGTCTTCTTAAGTAGCCTGACTCAAGACGCAAGTTTTCTGCGAGAAATATGAATGAATCAGCGTCCATTATGATGAAGCAGCTCTGACACTGTACCGTTAGGAGCCTATTTCCTGCGTTAGAGCCTGAATGAGCAGGGTATTCAGTTTCGAGGTTGTGGTGCGGAGGACAGAGTCACCCAGTGATTGGCGCTTGTTTTATTTGTATTTGCCAAGCATCTACCTCAGACTCTGTGTATCGTGAGCCGCTTAGCTCGCCATTTTTGTGACTGGGTACAACGAGAAAAATACATTCAAAAGAAGTATCATCAGCGTACTAGACACCTCCGTCGTTATATACTCTAACCGTTTGCATCGCCAATGCCGTATCTTCTCTCCGAGTCACCATGTACATGTGGGACCCGAACGTGTGATATCCTGCCTGAACTATATCACTGCTACTCTTTCTGCGTTCGGGTCGTGAACTACATCCCACGCATCTTCCAGGGTTTTTGGGACCGAATACAACTTGTCTAGCAGCGTCTGGTCAGTGGAAATTCGGTGATTTTAAGATTGATTAACAGGCACTTACCTTTTTCAAGCTCGTCATTGAGGTCTGTCGATACGCCACTTGTAACGAGAAAACTGACCAAGTGCTGCCTGAGCATTGTTAGCTCTTCCTTCGCCAGCGGCACAGATGAGTCCAAGAGCGTCATGTTTTCAACCACAAATCCAGCGTTGGATCTGCGCTCAAACAACTGCAAGAGATCCTCAAGAGTGCCCGAGAATGAATCTAAAAATATGTCAGGGTGGAGGTGGATGCATTCTATCATTTGATGGACGTACAGTGTCCATCCTCGACCTGGTCTTGGAAGCCAACTCCATCCAACCGGATAAGTCTCAGCTGAGGGAAATTATGTTGTACATGAACCAAGTCTTGCGTAGAGGGTAGCAGATAGGATTCTAGCAGGTGTGGGTCTATATGCTCATGGACGCGGAGGGTGTGGACGTTGTTAAACAGGGAAAATACTTTCGATGACCAATCGGGGTGTAACTTGGTGGGCACGTAATAGGCCATAACCGGCCAATTACTTGGTTCGTATGGAGGGTTGCCGAGGACTTCAAGTTTCTCGACTTCGCGAAGAGTTATCCCGTCAAACAGCGCTTCGAACTGCTTTCGTAGAATCCTTTGCGGGAGCACAAGACAGAGCTCTAGTTCGGTATACATTCCGTTGCATGCGATGTCGCGGAACGCATCTTGACTGCGAGAAGGAAAGTAATCTGGGGTCTGGTTGAGTAGCTTCGAGGATGCTTGCATTTCGATACTAGTATTTTTCAGCTCGTCCGGACCGATGTAGAGCGTCCTCATGCGTTTCAGCTCAACCGGCTGAGTCTGAGCACGTAGTCTAGACGGATTTGTGGACACTGCGGCAAGGTGCTCTGCAAATAGATCAGTGAGGGGTATAGTCTCGCGCGGATCTAGTGTTTCTTTTGGGTGTCCTGCGATTACCACAAGTTGAGTCAAAGGGCGCGAGTAGTCGAGATGATCCATAATGTCGAAAGATGACTGGAGGTTACCGTGGAGCATAAGGCGTCGGAGAGCGGACATGCGTACCCGGCCGACTTTGGCTCGTTCAGCTAGCGGCCGGAGGGGCTGGACGGGATATCTTGGCGAAAATGCGACCTGTAGGGTACGCAGACATGAAAGCTGGTGGACAACCTCTAGGAGAGCCTCTGCGGAAGGACAAATACTTGGGGATTCAACTTCCGGGAGCCATATGAAGCTTGTGAGCGTATCCTTCCACCTAAGCGCAGGATGCGTTCCTGGACTTGTCCAAGAGAGGACCTCTTGACCTCCATGGCTAGCATAGTGCCGCAATCGAGGGGCATTCCATCCGTGAGCGATTTCTCGGATGATATGATCTCTGTGGTTTTCATGGTTGTTGCAGAAGTGGTGAATAGCGAGGGATCGAAGGATAGGAGCAGCGGCGTCCATGTAGAGCTCCTCAGGCTCATGACCGAGCCGTTGCCGACCGTGAGCGCAAACGGTCAGATCTCGGATGCGGTGAAGCTCCTCCAAGACTAGGCTCAAACCTCTCGCTCTTTGCTTCTGGTTGGGCCGGGGGAGCGTGGATGCACACAAAGTACGCGAATTGTTCGTCCGAAAACGACGCCCCGAGGCTCATGCAGCGCATCCAACACCACGTAGTGTACACATCCTCGACAAAAAACACGAAGATCATCGCCAGGAGTTCGTCGGGCAGCTTGTTAATGGCAATTGGCGACATCGACGCCCGAGATCGCCACTGGCAGGGCTGATTCGCTGAGGCCTTGTCTACATTCCGAGTTAGCAATAAGGCCTAAGGTTTGAAAACATTCCGGTGGTGATCATTTCAGAATACCTTGTCGAAGGAATGCAGTTTGCTAACTTAACGTGGTGGCGAGTGGACAAAGACAACCACAAGCGCTGAAAGCTTGTTAGCAGCGTCCGGAAATTAGGCATTGACCGCGACTCCGAGTCAGCTTGCTCAAATGACGCCATGAGGTTGGATGCAACCTCTTGTAGTGAATCTACGGAATTCATTCAAGTCAATACGTTCTCATGCGAGCAAGATACGAGTCTCCAACTTCGCGGAAATTTAACGATATTCACCCTTGTGCTAGCAGCTAATATCATAGCTCACTCATGAGTGCACGAGTCGACAGTACGTCTCTATTCCTTCTATAAATATAGTCCATATTACGCTATGCGATCGCCTATGCTCGCTATTAACTCGCACAATATCTCTGCAAACATCCGACACACGCCCCGCTCCTATCGACACCCTTCCTCGCCCTCGCCCTATCTACGACCGCACACGCCAGGCACACAGGCCACTCCGGGTCCTTCTCATCGCCGACCGCGATGCCCTGCGTCGCGATGTCGAACGTCTGGTCCAGGAAGCCCTGGATCGTGGAAGCGGAGAACGTGTCTGTGAACGTCGAGACGTTCGTCTGCGGGACCTGGCCGAGCGGCGCGCCACCGTTTGCGATGTAGATCAGCAGCGGCGCGGACGTCGAGGTATTGCAGCCGAAAAAGGTGGGCCGCTTCGTGAGATTGGCCGCTGTGAAGCCGGCGGCGGTGGCGGGCACGGGAGGGAAGGAGTACGCCGTGGGGAAGAGATTTACTCTGTCCTGGGTAGCCTGGGATAATGTAAATTAGCGCTATATCGAGATACTATCGAGGTGCCAAGGGTCATACGATTAAAGAGGCCCCGTCGGTGAAGTTATCTTCCGTATCCGCCGACTAAAGACAGCCCACAATTAGCCATAGTTGGGACAATAGGTAGTCGCATAAGCTCACCGCATCGATAGCAACGATGACATCGACGTCTCTCGCCTTGACGAGCAAAGGTTGGATAGGTATGACCTGTCCATCAATCCCACCGTCGACGAGCGCAATTTGCGTCTCGCTTGAATCAAGGTACGTAGTAGGCGCAACCCCCACAAAGGGATTCGGCACGATGGCACTGTCCAGCCGTATCCCAGACTGGGGGAAAGTTGCGTTGATCACATCGATGATAGGTCCAATCTCAGACGCCTGGAGAGCGGCAGCCTACGTATGTCCAGTTAAGCTCTTTGATATACGTCCCAACTATAAGATTGGATTGCGAAGTACTCACCGAAGTGTTAAACTCGCTCCAAAGATTCGACGACACGCCTGCGACGAAGGCTGTCTGGTCGAAGCCGGTAACGCATGTCGCGCCGTGCGAGCCCAGCATGCTCATCGGGATGAAGGACGCGAGCATGGGATCGAATGAGCCGAATTCGACTATGTGTTGACTGTCAACCGGATGACTGCGCGTGATTAATCAGTTTACTCACAGACGTTGAACTCGTAGATGGGATTCGAAAGCGGCACCTCGTCCCCTGTAACTATCGTGCTGTCGTTCTCATGAGTCGACAGGGTATCGCCGATGACGATCGGGAACGGAATTTGATGCGCCTGGAAGATCGGCCTGCTCTACTATGTCAGCGGTAGTAGAACACTGGTGGGTAGAACTCACAAGTTCACGAGGCTGGAGAACGTCTCCCCAGCGCCATGCGTGAAGTTGGGATCGAGGAAGTTTGCCGCAGTTGTACCGTTGACAAAATGCCTTGACAGCGTGCGTGCCCAGACGTCGGCGATAGTGACATGAAAGCCTTCGGCCGCTTTCCCTGAGACTTCGCCTAACAGGGTCTCAAGGAACTCGTTCTCCACTATCGTATTATTCGAGACCTGAAATAGGTCGAACTGGGTTAAAAACCCGCCGAACGAGTTCGCGCCTCCAGCGTTGAGGCCAAAAATCAACGAGGGGATGGTCGGGAAGCCCGCTTGGACGAGCGAGGTGAGGAGCCACGACCCGCCCGAGAGTCCGGAAAGGTAGCTGGCCGTTTGGAGCAGGCCGCCTGTTCCCGCGCCAACAGAGGTCGCGTTGCGACCATCGAGCGCATTTAGCACACCTGCGCCAAAGAAGGCGGCGCGGTGTCCACCGCCGCTCGTTGCTATGCCCAGGGTCGGCCTATCCCCCGCGCAGCTGAGCACCTCCTTGACGTACGCCGGAAGCGAGGTGTGCTGCTGCGCTGCGCTATGTTCGACATTCGCAAGGTAGGTAGACCAGGCGGCGGGCAGCACCTTCGCCTGGCGTGAGGAGACGTAGCCTTCTTCGCCCTGACTCAGGTTTTGGTGAGTCATACCAGTGGAACGGACGAGGCTTGTGCCCGACGGACAGGCCGACACCTGAGGAGTGTACGCGATGCCTGCCGGCGTGAGCTGCGCGGCGGTGAGCGCGTGAGGAGAGAGGAGGATGGCGAGAAAGACGAGCGCAGACGTGCGCCAGAGAGGGGACATTTTTGCTGCCCTGCGTTGCGGTACGTAGAGGGAGTGGTCCTCGATGGCGCGAAGTTGGAGGTTCCGGCTATTAATATAGGATTGGTCGTGGAAACAAAGCGCAAACTACGGGTGACGTTAGAATCACAGATCTCGTGGGTGTGTTCCTAGACCCTGACGTCTGGCACTCACGGCTGTCAGGGGGTGATCACTGTGTATGAGTTGCCGCGTGCAAAGCCTGAATTCTACGAACGTTCAGCGCTGTAGCCTATGAATACAGAAGACCGAAAGCAACGAACATGTACTCAGCGCTCAGCACTCGACAATTGGTGTGGTAGCAAAGTCCACAGGAGAAGCTCTCGGTTGTAGCTGGCGTCGTTAGACTAGACTAGAAGGTAGGGAGATCTAGAGGCAGTTCACTACGCAGATACTGACGGATGACGTACTACTGCCGCGGCACTCGTAGGCCCCTGAAGGACTAGTCACCAGATCCCTTCGGTGGCTGGGAGGGTGGGTGAACGTCAAAAACAGCATCAATACGTACAAGAAACTCGAGAGCTCCCCGCTCGCAGCGCTCACGGGCAACTGAGCCCGCCATGACAACGCCGCCGGCGGTCCTCTGGCGCGCCTCTTACCAAATTGGGCAGAACCCCCGACTTCACTCTTTCCGCCATTTCACGGCTTCTGACAGAACAAAAGGCATCGTTAGCTACTTTGAAATCTGTATATGGTGTTATATATGACCCCCGTACTGCTTGGAAGCACCAGAAATAGATCTGAATATGTTGTACATATATCTGTAGAAAGTGCGGGGACAATAATTCAATATAATTGTGGCACTCTGTATATAGTGTGTGCTCTGTTCCAGGCTCTTCAAATTATATGAAATTACCTGTGGTATTGATATCTGCATATGTGTTTTGAATACAGCCCGCAGAGCACCTTGAATTCTTGATTAGGTTGCATTGGACGCCCATTGCCATCACGCACGTGCTAGGACGGTTTCCTGCACCGGCCAGTCACGGGACTCACGGCAGGCTCCGAAAGTTGCACTTCGATCATTGCTCACCTTTGCACCAGAATTTCGCATCCAGACTTTTACTTTTATATCGCGAATTCATGGCGGTTACAAATCCTTCTGCCCTTTGCTTTCTACCTTCGTATCCGCCCTCATTGCCGGAAACATGGCCGGCTTTCCCACACCCGTAGGCGGCGCATCGTTGCTGCTCTCGTTTCGCCTTCAGCGCAAGACGGTGGTTATTGTCGGCTTCAACACTTTGGCGGCCTCTCGTGCGTTTTCCGCGTTAGAAGCTGACTCGCAAGTGGTAGTTTTGGCGAAGGGGGAAGTATGCGAAGAATTGAAGTGGAGGGTAGAGCAGGGTGAAATCTCTCTCCTGGACATCGACTCTCTCCCAGGGACAAGCAGCGACGACAGGGACGCTGCCGCCCTCGACGCATATCTGTCTAGTCATGCTCAGCGTGTGGCATTCGTATTGGTAACCGATACGCTCCTCGGAAGCGACGCTACACAGCGACGAAGTCTGGATTCCGCGAAACGCATAGCGCAAGTGTGCAAGTCTCGAAACATACCCGTCAACGTCACGGATGCGCCAGCTCTCTGCGACTTCTCCTTTACCTCCACTCACAGATTCACAGACTCTGAGACCGGCGCACCCACATCTCTGCAAGTCGGAGTGACCACCAATGGACAGGGATGTCGTCTAGCCGGACGGATTCGCCGGGACATCGTCACGAAGCTTCCCAAGGAGGCTGGCGGTGCTGTCGCTCGCGTAGGTCAACTTCGTACCCTTGCGAAAACCTCGGTGCCAGTGAACGATTCCGAAGCGGAGGCAGAGATCAACGACGACGAAAGTGCCCCCACACCCAACCGACCCGTGGCTCAGCGTAGCGCGACTGAGACTGACTCAGAGAGCGCACGGCGACGCATGAAATGGGTCGCTCAGGTCAGCGAGTATTGGCCAATATCTCGCTTGGCCAAGATGACCAATGAGGAAATGGAAGGTGTACTGGACGGACAAGGAGGTTTGATAAACGGTGAAACTGGACGGTCGCCTACATTGCAACATCACGCCGGAGATAGTGAAGTTGATTCGCTTGATTCACTGCATGCCCTTTCCGTATCTCCTGTCACCCCTCCAGGGCGCATCCTCCTCGTCGGCTCTGGACCCGGTCACCCATCGCTTCTGACCGTCGCGACACACACCGCACTCACAAAGCATGCCGACCTCGTCCTATCCGACAAGCTAGTACCCGACGCGGTCCTTGCACTCATTCCATCGCATGTGAAAGTCCAGATCGCGCGGAAGTTCCCAGGAAACGCAGACGGCGCGCAGAACGAGCTCATGGAGGCGGCCATTGCAGCTGCGAAGCAAGGGCTCACAGTTGTCCGAGTACGTTCATCATCATCCACTTCTAGCATCTAGCTAACCTCATCTATAGCTAAAACAAGGTGATCCATCCGTATACGGCCGCGCCGGCGAAGAGGTTCTGTACTTCAGATCACACGGCTTCGAGCCCGTCGTTATCCCCGGCGTCAGCTCTGTCCTCGCAGGCCCCACATTCGCCGGCATACCCGTCACTCAACGCGGCGCCGCTGAGTCGTTCGTCGTCTGCACCGGCGTCGGCCGCCAGGGAAAGGAGGTCACACTGCCCGGCTACGAACGCAGCCGCACCCTCGTCCTCCTCATGGGTGTCGCGCGGCTCCCACAAATCCTCGAAACTCTTCAGTCCGCAGGTGTGTCGGTCGCGAGAAGGCGCAATGGCGCGCCATATCCTCCGCATCTACCCATCGCGTTAATCGAGAGGGCGTCGATGCCCGACCAGCGCGTCATCTGCTCGACTCTGCGCGACATCGCGGCTGCGCTAGACAGCGTTGGCGAACAGCGGCCGCCCGGCATGCTGGTCATTGGATGGTCGATCCTGTCACTCTGGAATAAGGGGGACGTGTCCGTGCTAGAGGAGGGTGCGGCGGAAAAAGACGAGGAGCGTATCTCCCGTTGGCTGGGAGAATCGAAGTGGCGGATAACCGAAGGTCTGGAAAGCGGTTGGGTGACTCTCTGAATCTAGGTTTTGCTGCCCTAGTTACCTCTGCTATATGCTATATACAATGTAACATTTCATTTAGACGTCCGGAGCTGGTTCTCTTTTATGTTTACCCGCTGATGCACCCTCGTCCAGAGATACTACTCGCATGTCTCTAATAACGATCGAGAAGCAGTCGCACGCCTGGTCTCAACGTCATAAAGCCTTCGGTACATACTTGCGGGCTAGGCTCGTGAACCAGCCTTCTAAATTTCGGCAGGGGTGAACAACTGGCACGTCCCTCCATATGATAACGAACACCATCACACTTGCATACTCACTATGGCTGCGTGCTGCTTGCTGATGAAGACGACGAGAAGAACAAGGTACTGCTTTTATGGGATATGGTCATTGGTATATACACTGAGGGTGAGGCTACCTGGCGCAATGGTAGCGCGTTTGGCTTCGATCGCTAAACGGTACCAAAAGGTTGCAGGTTCGAGTCCTGCGGTGGTCATTTTGTCTCATGATGTCCGCCATCAGAGTGTGACGGTCACGATCATGTGATACGCATATGCGCGTGCCGCGCGAACCACCTGCAGCGTGCCATCACTTCCCTCCCCCCATTTCAGACATTTTTGGCCCTTACGTAGGCCGCCACATACCATTTCCTGCCTGCGCTGTTTCCTCTCGATTTTGCCGCCAATGTCCACGGCTTACCTCTTGTCCACACACTCATCCAATCCGCTCGAAGCTTCGCCCTCGGACAAGCGGAACCGCGCGTTCGTCCGAAAATACCAGGCCACAAAGGCCCAGCCGGACATCGAGTCTGACTCGTCCGAGGACGAGAAGAACCGCAACGACCCCGGCACTGCGCGTGCCTACCGCACCCATATTGCCGACATGTACCCCGAGATGCAGGGCAAGTTTCTGGTGAGAGGCCTCAATGGGAAAGATGCCGAGAGACGAAGTCTGGGGAACGGGTCAATAGCAAAAGCTGACCCCAAGGGGAAAGGCAGGGCTACCGACGAGCAGCCCCCAAGCGGCAAGCAGCTTTTTGTGGACCTCGACGATATGAGCGACGAGGGCGTACCTGGCATAGGTGCCTGCAGGATACCAGTTGACGACGAAGAGGAGGAAGGAGAGACACAAGTTCTTGACCAAGATCCTGCAGGTAGTGGCAGTGAAGGCCATGGCGATGTCGGTATTCCAGAAGAATGCGACGTGGAGAACGACGAAGATGATATAGACCTTGACTCGAAACCAGAAGACCTCGACGCCGCAGGGTCCTCCTCCTCATCAGCCCACGTGCCTTCGTCCTCATTATCTCTTCTTGTAAAGCCTCGGGAAGAACAGCATGAAATTCAGATAGAGATAGCTGACCTCGAGCAGGTCGTACCCACATTAGCAGAGGACTACCGCTTGGTCGATCGACTCGGCAGCGGGACATTCTCCAGTGTGTACAAAGCTATAGACATACATCACGACATTCACGACAATAGTGTATGGAAGCGATGGACAGCGGAGTTGGACGCCGTTGCATCGTATTACGTTCAGCCCGACGGCTCGGGCAAGGTGTACACAGGTGCGGACGCAGAGAAACGACGAAGTTCCGGGAAGGTATATGTCGCTGTGAAGCGCATATATGTGACGAGCGGGCCTGAACGCGTGCGGAATGAGCTCTCTATTATGGAAGATTGCAGGGGGAGCCGGCATACGAGCCAGCTCATCACCGCGTTCAGGCATCACGACCAAGTCCTCGCGATCATGCCGTTCTGCCGAAATGAGGACTTTCGCGTGCGTACACACTCCTTTCGCGCAATAAATTGTTAACAATCATATCCCCACCAGCACTACTACCGCTCGCTACCTCTGCCCGCAGTGAAAGAGTACTTCCGATGCATGCTCCGCGCGCTGAACGATATACACCGGAGGGGGATCATCCACCGTGATGTTAAGCCCGCCAACTTCCTTTTCGACCCCCGCACAGGCGTCGGCACCCTCTGTGACTTTGGTCTCGCGAGCGTAGGGCCCCTTCCTTGCGAACCTGAGTCCAGACACCGGACTGACTGTTTGGCCGAACAGCGCATGGAGCCGCGCTCCTCCTCGCATCTCGGCGCGTGTCTACACACCGGTGCAACCCGTCAACATCCTCACGGGAAGTTACGTTCGGTGGAGGACTACGATGTGGAGATGGTGAAGCGAGCACAACGCGAGGCGAGACTAAAGTGTATGCTGCCCAGCGAAAAGGTGGGGTACCCCGAGCGCGACCAGAGACCGCCAAGTAAGGCGAATCGTGCGGGTACGAGAGGATTCAGGGCTCCGGAAGTCTTGTTCAAATGCACACTACAAACAGGCGGTAAGTATGATGCTGTCCAAATGGCGTTAAGCAGCTGGCTAATGAGCTTCTCGATTTCTCCCTCGCGTAATACACATATATCCACACAACTCATTCAACGTCGACCATCGCACATGTCGCCTATATCTATCGCATCGCACGTCTTTGTACTATCTTGCAGCCATCGATGTTTGGTCAGCAGGTATAATTCTGCTCTTCAATCTAACGAGCAAGTTTCCTATCTTCCAGGCAAATGATGATACCGAAGCTCTCATGGAAATTGCGACCATCTTTGGCAAGAAAAAGATGGAGAGGGCGGCGACTCTGCACAGTACGTCCCTCTGATATGGTTCGCGCAATATATAGGCTCACTCCAAGCAGGTCGGGTTTTCCAGACGAATGTGCCTTCCATTACACAGGACGGGATAACGTGGAGGGAGTTTGTCGAGAGACTAAATCCTGATATATTCACTCCACCCTCCGACCCCGACACGCGTCTCTGGCCATACTGTCTCGAAACGTCTTCTCCGCAAACCCACGCGCGACACCCACCCACATCGTCGTCCCCATCTTCCTCACCCCCGCCGGCTTCCCCACGGTCCCCCGCCTCTGCGCCCGCAATCTCCCTCAGAGACCACATCGCCTCGGCACACGCACGCGACGTCGAACTCGCGCTCGACCTCGTCGAAGGCCTGCTGCACCCGGACGCCGTCAAGCGACTCACGCCTGCGCAGGCGCTGGAGCACCCGTTCCTGCGCGACCCTGCGCTCGCGCGGGAGGGCAAGACTGAAGTGGACGTCGTGCCGCATCCGTTCGGGCAGGGCGTGTGCGGCGAGCTGCACTTCACGGACTCAAAGGGGGTCGGCTACGTCAGGGTGTGGAAGCCTGCGTCTGGGAAGAGGAAGCGGATCGCAGACGGGGCAGGGAGAGACTTCGGGAAGAGGAGGGCGAGTGGGGAGATGTGGAAGCGGACGAGGGGGGAGGAGGAGATTGACCTGGACGAGGAGAGCGATGGGGAGGAGCTGTATGTTGAGAAGGCGGTGACTGCAGGTGAAGGGATTGCGGTCGGCAGCCAGCCATGCGAATTTCACCAGCGGGAATTAGGATATAGGTTTGATGACCTAGTGTAATGTTAACTATGCGCATGCTTGTCGTGATCACATAGCTCTAGCTAGAGCACTGCCTGACATCATATAACAGACATGTGCTGCAGATAGTAAACCCCGTTGCACGCATTATTTCCAGATACACAAGGTGGCGAAGGTCCTTTCGACTATTCTAAGCCACTTAGTACACACAAGCCACACCACCGCCGGTCTTCAGAGCCCAAAATATTAATGGTGCGTTGCGAATCGTGGGAGTGCGCGAGTCTTGTACTGCGGTCTACATTACGCACTAGACGGGCTGTCGTAGGGCCCAGAAGTAAACTTGTAGATCTTCAAAAAACGTGCCAAGTGCCAATAGTGACTGGTGGTAGTGACTAGTGACCACTGACCAGTATTAAGTACATGTCATCTCTGGCATGTCTTGTCTGCTCGCGACGTGCGCCTCAGCCTGATTCCTCCACCTCCGGGCGCCAA